>OV816027.1:31444101-31646241 GCA_929113105.1 Agrypnus murinus
CCCCCCTACATACTAAACAAAAAAGATTGCTGTTATCAAGTCTTGCGACTTCTTTTACCCTGTCTCCTGGACTAATTAAAAAATATACAGACGTACAGAGAGTTACCAATGTATAAACTATATATAATCTTTGGGTTAGTATGGTTAGTATACTCCATGGGTAGGAAAGTCGTATGATCCATATATTTATAAACTTTCTATATGGTGAATGCTACATACAAAATTGTAGCCGGCATCTGTAGGACAGAAGTATATTTTTGTCCTTTACAGTCAGCTTGTGCATGCCTTGCATACTCCTTTATTATGTTAGAACACCGGGCGCGGTTTGTCTTTGTTAGTATCGTGAGGAAAAGCGAGAAAGAATTGATCCCCAGTACAGCATCCAAATTGGTGTTTTCAATAATTATTAACTTAACCTTAAAATTTGAATGCATGTTCGCACACGTTTGAATGTAAGTTTTTCAGTTTTATATTGACGAAAATCAGTACTTTCTGAAATGAATATTTCTAAAACGAGAATTTTTTTGTGCAACTCGAAAAAAAGTTTTAGTTACCATGAGTATGTATAATTGCTATAAATTCTTACCATATTAATCTCCTATATAATAATAGCCAGTTCCGATGTCCAGTGTCCGATGTCCAGTGTCCGATGTCTGATGTCTACCGAAAAATATCTCAAAAGATAGAAGACTTATTAGGAAGCTGAAATTTTACAGGCAGGTGGGCCTTGCCCCAAAGGGGTGCATAGTATATTAATCCTAAAAAACCCGAGGGGGTCGCAAGGGGGGCATTTCTTAAAAAATCATTATGGCTATATATCTCTTGAATGGCTCTGATGATAAAAAAAATACAAAAATTACCAGCATTTTATCCAGGAGCGGAATAAGGCAACATTCCATGGGGAGAAGAGTTTTCCGCAAAAATAACAACATAATAATAAAATATAAAAATCTTGATTGTGAGTAATCTGTAAGAGATACGTGTACATGCCATCGCGGACTTTTCTGTAGATCTTTTTGAGGGCTACAATTCGTTCGCTTATAGTTTGGCTTTATCTGTTACACATTTTCGCAGCGTAATGCGTTTTGTCTCTGTTAGAACCAATTTTTTAAGTATGTATTCCATACTTTATTTATTACTGGACTCTCCAAAAATTCTCTGAATAATCTGTGTATATAGAAACCTTTGCTAGGAAATAAGCTATTAAATGGTGCAAACGGCATCAAAATCTATTCAGTGGTTCTCGAGATTCACCGGTTTTGACAAAAACTGGGCTTCCAAAAACAACAAAGTTAATGGGGACACGCACTTATTGCCAGCGACTGGCGCCTTTTCAGTGCGGTGCCTCCACTCGCCGTTGATTTTCCAACGAATATTATGCTATATAAAGTACATAATATAATAATAATAAACTACATAAGTATATAATTAAAATAACTATATTATGTATTCACTTTGAACACGCCTACCATTGGTTTAAAGTTATTTTGAAAAAAGGGCAACTTATGTGTTTTTGTAGCATTTATTTGAGCAAAAAAAGTGTGGGATTTATTAGTAATTACAAAGAAAGGCATTGCTAATTATAAATCAAACGTGATTTTATTAAATAATACCGTATTTACTCGAAAATAAGACCCCTCGATTTTAAGACCCCCCCCCTATATTTTAGAGCGAATTTTTAAAAAAAGCTTTTGTATGCGAATATTGGACCCCTAAAAATATAAGTAATATAAGATGTTGAACATTTTTCAGTTTTATTTTGTTAACCAATTTCGTTAGTTATATTCATGGAAAAAATCTACCCTTTATCTCTTCGCGGAAACAATGCCTTTGTGGAAGCAGTTTACCTGAATTCTAGGAAAACTTCTAAAATTGTAGGCAGTTCATTCAAAAATGGTCAGATGTCACTCCAATAGATAATAAGATTTTGTACACTTACTGGAAAGATTAAGGTGCTACTATTGTTAACAATTAGGGAGGTACTTAAGAGATTACAATTCTTTTGTCGGTACTATGAAAGGCTTAAATGAATTTCTTAGAAATGTTTTTGCCATCACTGGGTTTTTTTCACTAATCGACCCTGTCAGTTGTCAAGCTTAATTTGTAAAACCATTGTTATAAAAAAATATATTATAAAGGTTAATAACGATCTTACAGAGGGTGATGACGACAAAGGCGATTCTGACTAGGTGCTAAGCTAACAATAATAATTGTATATGATTTCATAATTTTCGTAATTACTGTAGTTGTTGCAGTCATTAAACTTTGCTTATCGCGGGTTTCACAATGGCGGCATAGGTTTACGTGCATCAATATCGGCTAAAATGCAGACAACCGGGCGATATGTTATATTATTAAACAACAGAACGCTATTTTAGATGTTATTGTACTGTAATGCAATTTTTGTTATAAATACTGTAAACTGTAAACATTACTCAGCTACACTCATTGTTTTCACATTTTATTGAATATCTTTTTATACTGGATTATAAGACCCGACTCGAATATAAGACCCTCCCACATTTTAGAGCAAAAATCTAAGAAAAAAAGGGGGTCTTAATAAAATAAATACGGGGTAAATACGGTAGTTACATATTATGATCCGATGGACATTATTATTAAGGAAAATAAAAACTCCACTGCAGTAGCATATCCTGAGCTACGGGTTCCCAAAAAAATAACTTTTATAAGTAGATCTGTTTTCTTACTTCGTGGATAGCTGACATGATCAGAAGGGGACCGTTGATTTTTCAACGGGTATTATGCTAGTAGTAGAGTAAATCTGAAAGCGGATTTTGTTGTCCGTGGTACATTGAAAGGTAAAAAGGTATGGAGTACGTTATCGGATGCTATTTAGGGTGTATATCAATCCCCTAAATTCGTCTGGCGATATCGATACCCAACACCCCCCCGCTGGGGAAAAACTGAAAAAACAGCAAATTTATTTGTTTATTTGCTATCCGGCTATATTAAAGCAAATACAATCTCTAAAGTATTAAGCGAGTTAGAGCTAGGATACTCACGGATACGGATACTACTACGGAAGGATACTCACTAGATTAGCTTCTAACTCCCTTATTATGCGTATTTCTATTTCTGCAAACATAGAAAGATGCTTATATCGTGATAACTTTTGGACGACACAAGATATCAAAAAAGTTTAAAAAATAATTGTTGTTAGTTCGAGATTTTAAAATACAATGCTTTTTGAAATTTTGAAATTGGCCACACAGTAACGAAGATATGACCAATTTATTCCGACAATGTAAAAATCACCGCTGTGCAACGATCGTTCTATCTCTATTTTCACCCGTCTTCCGTCTCATTCTAACGCACATATATGAAAATATTTTTTATACAGATTATCCGAAAACCAATCTAAACATCCAAAAACGAATGAGTGCAACAAGGAAGACATAAGCAATATGGGTAGCACAACAAAGATAGAATGCAATCATGGCTAGCTAAATTTCTAAACTAAAGATTTCTCTCCAATAACAACCAAGCAAGCAAAAACATCTGTCATAAATATTTTATCTGTCATTGCTTGTTATTGGAGAGAGATCTTTAGTTTAAGATGGCAGATTTTTAAAATTTTTTGATTCCTTACCTAGAGATGTCGCATCGTTCGTTTTAGCTCCATTGCAAGGAGGCGGCATAAAACCAAATTTGCCGCACAAATGGGAATAGAGATTATAGAAAATAGTTTTGATATTGTGCAGATTTGCACGTGAATATAAAATATCAAGTAGCGGCATAACGGAGTCTAACTTTCTAATGTTTTTACAAATTGATAATAACAATTGAATTATTTCGCATCATTTCCATATTTTATCCACGGTTCATAAATGTCTAAGCAAGCTTAGAAAAGTAGGTCGTCTCATACATGTCCACTATTGAATGGGCATGAAAATGGCGCCAAATTTAAAATTAATGCGTATTGTAATGCTATGACTTTATTTTGTTCATTAAAAGCGAAAAAATAAAATACCTTCAAAACAACTGTTAGATACAGAACAGTACACTATGATGTTTCCTTTTTATTAAGAAGTATACAAATTTATTTAGTAACATCTTCAAAAAACAAAACTAATTTCAAGAAGATCTAAACACACTTTTTGAACCATGATCGAAGTTTCTTTTTCTGTAGATGTATTTGACGTTAAAACATTACGCATTTATACTATGTTTATCCAACACCTCTTTATAAACACCGTTTACTGTGGCCATTATAAACAAGGAAAGTGATTGTTTACTCTTTTGTTACACTATAACCCATCAATTTTCCGGTTATTTATAATAAGAAATAGTTATTTAAAACATATAGATATTTGGTAGTCTTTTAGTTTTAGGTTCCCCAATGCGCATCATAACAAGTTTGTCTAATAAAGTCTCTGGGATTTTACTACGCTGTTGTCAGTTCTACTTTCTCTATCCTAAAAAAGTTATTAATTCATAGTTTATAAAAGAAATTCTGTATTAACTAAATTATAGGGTAAAATGCTTATTATAATGTGATAGACATAATCTCATCAGATATAAAATTCAGATTTTAATAAGCATCTCTCCTTATAATATAGAAAACGTTAAACATTATATTTTGTTTACGATAAAGTAGAACCAACAACAGTGTACGAGTGATGGGCACGACTTTATTAGACATAGCAGTTGTTTATGCGCTCTTAACCTAAAAGAAGAAACGTCAAACATAAATTATTTTTCATTCGTAAAATCAAGGAATGTCAAACTAGCAACTACTTTTTTACTTTCAAAGCCACCTACTATTACATGTACCATCATGAAATAATACATTTGTAATGTATGTAGAAAATCTTCAATAAATTATGTTTTTATGAAATATAATGAGGTGTCGGATAAAATTTTCTATGGCACAATCCACTCAGAAAATTGTATAATTGACTAATTTTGAACCCGTTATAAAAGATGCTTAGCTAAGTGAATGTGCAGACAATGGAAACATATTTAAAAATTGTAATTTCTTTAATAACTGTACTAATGTAAACAGCAATAGATAATTTACAAACAATATCTATTTATGCAGGACATAATCACGCCGAATACCCCGCGCGCATATAAAACAGCCTGATTAAATTTGACGATTTTTTGTTAAAATGTCTTACTCTAAAGAAATAATAATAATAGTCCCCTTTCACAGGCCATGAAGGCCCATTAAAGAAATACGTTTCGAAAATCTTTCCGCCTAAAATCCCTCGTGCTACGCACTCGGGATTTTGTTGCGCGGATAAATTTACTAGACCTATTTCTGAGCAAAACATTCTGACACAAATCGTCAACATTTATTCGGCTATTTTGCATGCACTTGGGATATTACTGTTGATAATATTTACATACAGGGAATGTTATGTTTAATTTTTAATGCACAATCATTGCAAGTTATCAATGGCATATGTACTTTCTTTCAACAAAAAACTAAATATTTTGTCAACTCGGGGCAATTTTTTACAAATGCGCAGCACAAGGTACATACGTAGCCAATAGGTTGAGTTCTCGTATTCTGGCTTGCACACCCGAGTACTGTCCTGACATATTGGCAGCGTTGTCATAACTCTAGCCACTACAGGTTGCAAGGTCAATTCCCATTACGTTCAAAAAGGCACAAAGAGCATCAAGAAGTTGTTGGCCTATATGACCTGTGTTCGGCAAAAATATCAGGAATCGTTCCACTGGAGACCCAATTTTATTGACGTATCTCAAAACAACAGTTACTTGGTCGATGTGTCTGATATCAGGTGTTGACTCGATTATTATCGAATAATATTTAGCATTTTTATTTCATCTACAATTTTATCCTGTACTTGTTGTACCATCTGAACGATTAATTCATCGATAATGTGATGGGAAAGGTAGGAACCTTTACCCCAAATTGTACAACATGTCCGCCATGAATATGTCGAATTTGGCGATTAACTTTATTACGCCCAAGAAATTTCTATTCGACACGTTGCCAATTGTTTTATTATGTCCACGTATTGCTAGGCCACGTGAGGGCAACATTTTGATCGTTTCTACAACCCTCAGTAACACAATGCGCCAGTAAAGGACTTCTTTGGCAAGTTGCTTTATCAAAAGACTGTCAATGCGGCTGAAAAGACCAGTTTCATGATCGTCAATTCTTTTGGGATTCCTCCAGTCACTAAATCCAACTGTAGCAAATTTTGTGGAGCCCCATAAAGTTTACACACAGCACAAAATACGGCTCCAGTTGATTTTGAATAGATTAACCAAACTCGCTTGCATGTTTCCCCGTTGGGATGATGTCTTGAGAACAGAGACTTTGTGCAATGTCTTGTCGTACCATCAGCATACTTTCGTGTTGATTGCAAAAAGTCACTGTCATCATTTTGATTACCTACTCCACATAGAGCTATTTTATCTCAAACAACCTCGGTGATTTTCCATTTAGCTGGATCAGGTTCATCTTCTTTCTACAGCTTCCCTGTGTGCACTTAATAAGAAGAGTGGTGAAATTAGACCAATTGCTGTGGGAAATACTATCAGAAGACTTGCCGCTAAAGTTGTGTGTATGAATACTCAAGAAGAACTCGGCCAATATTTTAGACCGAAACAACTGGGGTTTGCAGTTGTACACGCACTCCATACTTATATTTCTGAAAATAAAAACACCAATAAAATCATGCTAAAGGTTGCTTTTGCTAACGCTTTTAATTCAGTCGAGAGAGAAATAATGTTGGATGAAATTTTACAACATGTACCTAAATTTGTACTCATTCATGTTCCAGTGTTACGCTGAGCCATCCTTGCTTTTCTTCGGAAAAGACACCATTCTGCAGTGGGAGTTCAGCAGGGAGAATCGGCTAGTCCGATGGTAGTCGGTTTAGCTATTCAATCTATAATTGAGTGTCTAAGATCTGAATTTAATATCTGGTATTTAGATGACGAAACACTGGGAGGTTTTCCTCAAGATGTCTTGTCGGACTTTCAACTCATAATTAAACATTGCAAACAGTTGGGATTGAAAATAGACCCGTCAAAGTGCGAGATTTACTTTTGTTCTGGTAAGGATGACACGATCAAAAGGGAATTCAAAGAAAATATCACCTGGAATAAAACTATTATCTGACGATACCCTTTGTTTGTTAGGGGCTTCAATTCAGAAACCTGCCCGTTAGCCACTACTAGCTAGCAAAATTGAGGAACTTGAGGTTTTGTTCACGCGTCAAAAAATTAAATAATCACGTGGCGTATTTTTTACTCCGTAATTGCTTTGCAATCCCTAAATTAACCTACCTTTTCCGAACTTGTCCTGTTTGCAGCTTTCCTAACACTATTTGTGAAATCGATACACACACTGCCAACGTCAATCTGGACGGAACGCAATGGAAATAGCTTCTTTACCAATTGGTTTCGGAGGAATTGGTGTTCGTAAAGTAGCAAATATTGTTCTCCCAGCCTTTCTTGCTTTGTGAAATGCGACTTTTAATTTGGTCGAACTGATGTTACCGAATATACCCACCGATCAATTAAAAATCGCGTACTACAAGGATGATTTGGAATAATAGAAACTTAAATGCCCTGACAAGGCTTCTCTTATCTCATGAATATTAAAACTACCCATTCAACTTTTAATTTTGAAAATAAAATTGATAACGCTAGATATTTAGCTTCTTGTGAAAATTAATCCGGTGCATGGTTGAACGTCATCCACTCAAAAGCTATTGGGACATTACTAGCTAACAATACTTTCCGAATATCTGTTGCCTTAGGGCTTGAATGTAACATACGTATGTGTTCAGCACACATGTATTTTGGATCAGAACTAGGTAGTCAAGGTACCCATGGACTTAATTACTCTAAAAGTACTGGTCAACAAGCCCGTCATTTCAACCTTAAATATTTTAAAAAGGAGCTTGGCATCAGTTGAATTTCCTTCTGTCCTGGCACCAACTGGACTTACAACGGACGAGGGAAAGAGACCTGATTGAATGACTCTTATCCCATGGATAAATGAACAAATTCTTATTTGGGATAGCACATGCAGTGATACCTTAGCTCCGTCATATTTAAATTTTTCCTTCGTATCAGCTAGAAAATTTGTAAGCTAAAGCTAATGTAGCTTTGAAGAAGTTAAATAAGTATAAGAATATAATAAATCAAAACTATTATTTCGTGCCATTTGCAGTGGAAACTATGAGCCCTTTGAGCATACAAGCTTTAGATTTTGTGGATTCTATCGGAAGACGGCTGTCTACAATTTCAAGAGAACTGCGACCGAAGCCTACCTAATTCAGAAAATAAGCATTCAAAGAGGGAACGCGACTTGGGAACATTTCCTCCTTTGGTGGCTATGGAGGAAATTTTTTATTTACTTTAATTTCACGCAGTAATTTGTTAAAACAGTTATTTATTATTTTTTATTTGGAAAAAGTAGTCATGTAACATTTAAATATTCAGTTATAAGTAATTATTAAAAAATCAAAATATTGCATTTTTAACATTTACAATATTTACATATATCTAAAATTCAATTAAACATAGTAAGCTTGTGTCAATACTACTATTATTAGTTTATTTTTCTGTGTGTGTTGTGTTTATTGTAAAATGTGCGATGTGGAGCAAACCTGACACAAACTTTAATAAAGAAAAAAATACTACATGCATTTTGTTACGTAAGTTTAATAAAAAGTTGTATAAAAATTATAATTTCGTAGGTGTATATTATATTAATATGATCGTCTTTACATAAAATGAATGCCTATTATCAAATTAATATTAGATTTTCTATATTTTTGTGCATTGCTATTATTAAACCTAAGATTTATTATAAACGGAATGTCAAATCTGGTAACTTCCAATGTGGCCAACATTACTGGTGCTTTTACTCATTATTTAGAATGATATAAGTCGCTATTATAAAGTAATATTGAGTAAAAGAATTTAAATTTTCATTTATCCTAGCAGGTAGTGTAGTGTAGCTATCGACCACACGATGATCGTGTGGGTAAAGTATAGCCGGCCGCGGTCAGAAGTTGGATGGGTGGCCGTTCCATCTTGGATCTACCTGCTCGGCTGGGGTAGGATGAAAGATCAGCAAAGCTGAATCCTATCCCATTCTACAATTGAAATATGTATTCCAAATATGTAAATTAGAAAGTAGAATAAATAATAGTATATTAAGTATCAAGAACAGTAAGGACAGTTTACCGATCGACGACAATGTTTGGCGACTGAGCGAAGCGAAGTCGCCAATATTGGAGGAGATCGGTAAACTCCTTACTGTTTGAGATGCTTATACTATTTTTTTGTACGACCATTATGAATACAAAGATATTAAGGGCGCGTTATCGCCGCCAGTTTTCATAATAGGAAGCTTCATTAACTATAAACACCTAAAGATGGCGGTACGGTCCGCAAAACGAAATTAATTTCTTTAAAACTAAAATTTGTGCTCACAGTGTTGACAGACATGCTTGAACTTTCAAAATATATAGAACTGCTAAATATCTTTAAAAATATTAGTTGTTCTTGCTTGGTTCTTGGTTTTAAGAAAAAGAAGAGTATTACTATATTAAAATATTGAAAATATATATTCGCTTTAAGAAATTAATCAGGACTAATTAAGAGTGAAATAGTTTATTCAAAAATTAACCGTCACATACTGTTAAGTAAAGAAAAACAACATTTACTTCGGGAATTTATCAAATAATAATTAAAAGATTAGGAAAGTTAAATTATTTTTAAATGTCCCGCGAATATTACCACCCAACGCTTCCTGGTGCAAAAAGCATTCAACTAAAAATGACTGATTTTCGTGCTGCCATATTTAAATTCTCCCGCCGTGTACATCTATTTTATTTCAATCAATACTAAATAAGCAAGCAAAAACATTTATCCATTTGCATAGGTCTTGCTATTAAACAGTAATATAATGACTGTATTATGGTTATTTTTTAAAAAACGTTAATTCTACAAGATTGGCTATGTTCAACTACGATTATAAAATTTATTTTAGATATCTACTCCTTACAAACTATCATCCACACTACCTTCACAGTTTAGCAATCGACATCAAACGTTATCTTCCAAAAAAAACGATTATTAAAAGAAAACTGAATGAAAAACGTGAGCTATATTTTAACGCTAATATTTTGCGCCAATAACGCCCCCTTAACTACGGAAATATCCCCGAAAAAAATAGATTTAAGATAATTTATTTTGTCCTGTATATCCACCAAACATTAAGTAGGTTTTGTCGTTACCATGGATATGTTTGTAATTACTATTATTTTTGAATGTCACAATATTTGTCAAACTCGTGAGAATGAGTGAATATGAAAACGAATATAATTGGGATATTGAAGAGGCCTGAGCAAATTTAAATAAACAACATACATTTTTTTAAATAGTCCAATTATTTAGAAAATAAATGATTTCTCGCGAAAGAGACATCTAAAGATCATGCATTTATTTTATAAATTACATATAATTTTGTTTATTGTTTCCAGCCTTATTTTGTGGAACTCCATAATCATGAAATAAATAAAGATTATTAAAAGTTTCACAGTTTTATTAAAATATACCTGACAATATTGTTTCGACAGCTATGCTGTCATTATCAAAGTTACCTATTTTGTATCTACCTTAGCGACGTGTTTGTTTATAATTATATTACCTTTGATAATGACAGCATAGCTGTCGAAACAATATTGTCAGGTATATTTTAATAAAACTGTGAAACTTTTAATAATCTTTATTTATTTCATACATATAATTTACTTACCGTTCTGTTTTTGACAGAACTGAACGGTAAGTAATTACTTACCGACGCGTTTTTGCTTAGCAACCAGTAAATATAACCTACTGTTCTAAAACCAAGTATGGTAAACCATCCGAAATAGCATGGTCGTAGAAAAAGATTTTTTATTTATTTTTTTTATTATTTATTGAATCGATGCGCCATCTGTCTAATTCATTTCAAATTATCGATTTACATTGCTTTAAATGGGTAAAATACAAACAACGGTTAATTAAATTAATAAAACGCCATATTTATATCGGATGAATATAATAGTATATTATGAAATAAGCACAAAATGATGCACATTTTGCACGAGTTTGAAAGTTTGCGACACGAGCCGAAGGCGAGTGTTGCAATTCAAACGAGTGCAAAATTGCTATTTTGTGCGAGTTGCATACTATACTTTTTCTACGACAACGACAATTATAAAAACAAATATGCAGATATTGGATATGCTGGACCATGAAAATACGAAATTATCTATTCATTAGCAGAGCCTGGACAGCAGTGTTCAACCAATTAAGAAGAAGAATTATGAAATAACTTACGTATTTTATTTATTGTTAAAGTTAAATGTACATGTACAATTATTGAAAATCATTTTTGGAGAACTTGTGGAATGCTGGATACTAAAATTTTCTTGATATTGACAATTTTCCATTGTCGAAGTAGATGGCATTTCACGATTTCCTATTCCTGAAGCCGATGGTATATTTGAAATGCTCTGTATTGCATTTACAATTTTATTAGCTGTGTCAAATTTATTTTTCTCCGATGTATCGATATATCCCTCGGCGACTGCCGTGGACTTCCAGCCACCGTGACGCTTCAAACTAGTTATGTCACCACCAGCATCAACAAGAATTGTTGCTGAAGATCGACGAAAGCAGTGTCCGGTGTATAATTCGTGGTTTGGCAATTTTAAATATTTAGCAATCTCTTTTCCCATGCCTCCAAGCTTATTCACGCCCATTCTTTGGACGGTGCATTTTCCTTTTTGATAATTAATGAAGAACCATGGACCATTTACATTTGAAGGGCGGAGATTTGCATATTTTTTGTAAAGTTCATAGTAAGGACTAGTTACAGTAAAACTGCGAATAATTTTGGTTTTAGTGTCTGGTATAGTTACTAAAACAGCTGAACCCAAATCATTGAAATGAGTAATTTTCATTTGATGTAATTCATGTCTTCTACATGCACCCATTATGCCCATAATTAATGCGACCTAAAATATAGACTAAATATATATTTCATTACATGGCTATATAAAACTTACTTTTGTCGCTAAATAGATCTCATCTGGGGCTTCTTTAATAAATTTATTGATGTCATTTGATGTAAAGATCTTCGACTTTTTGGGTCTATAGCCGTCGGACTGTCGCTTAAGGAATGCTTTCAGTTTTAAGTATTTTCCAATATCTATATTATTATGAATACTGAGAGTCGTTCGCAGCGTGTCCATAATGTGGAACTTTTGAATTTTTTTGCCAAGTCGCCAAAATAAGCCATTAAAACGTTCTCGGAAAACGATTTTGCGTTTCGATCTCCTTTCCACTCCAAAAATTGGTTATAAGCCCGTGTATACATTTTCTTCGATGTTTCCGGCAACAAATTTAGTGTTGTTAAATTTGCTGCTTCTGTTATACTTGGAGGTGTCAATTCCAAATCATTGTCACTATCACTTTCCATATTAATTATCTGATTTCTTGGAAATAACTACGAAATTATTTGTAATGCACAAACTGTAACTAACTGATGACATTTGTCGTTCGGCGTTATATTCTCTAAGCCACCTTAGTTTTTGTTATCAAAAACAGCAGACCGAACACAAAATATTTCATATTGCATTTGTTGTCTAGCAACTTGCCTAGCAACCGATGCAAAATGAAATTCAGTACAAAATGTAGCTTCCTATGATTCAATTTACACTCTTGATATGAACATTTTTCGATGTTGTCGTAGAAAAATATTAATATGACCTACAGTGCTTGTCATATTACAATATGAGCAGTGTAATCAATTTCATTTCTACGAAAAATACAATAATTACATCGAAATTTACAGCAAAATATACAATGCTTAGTTAATTGTATTTTAACATAATTTATGTTTGTTCTTTTGTTGTTAAATTATAATAAGTTGTTCGGAAAGGATCAAATATTATACTGTTAAATTCTAAACACTTTGTCTGCAATACATTATGATTTTAACCGTTGTTTGTTCTTATGGAGAAATAGCATGCAAATCGGCCACCTTAAAATTTACCTAGCCATGATTACATTCTATCTTTGTTGTGCTACCCATATTGTTTATGTCTTCCTTGTTGCACTCATTAATATTGGTATGTTTAGACTGATTTTCGGATAATCTGTATATTGTTTTTATTACTATAACCACAAAATGTTATATATTTTAATAAAACTTCTACTGGTGTGAATCATAGTAATTTATTAACATATATTGGCATTTTCGTTTTAATAAAATAAATTATATTTTTAGCAATGAATATAATAAGACAAAACAGAAAACTGCATTTAAAATTGAGATAGTTCGTGACTAGTGACACGAGATGTCGCTGTACTTTTGAACGAGGTAGAGTTCCTTTATAATAATATTAAATAACAAGAATAAGAGTTGCGACATGTACGATGCCAGATTTTAATTGGCTGGATCCAATGTCAAGGAGTACATGATCTTAATAGTATGGTACTTTGTTTTTTAAATTGTATAACAACATTTACATTACTTTACATCCTAATACACATTTTCTTTATGAGATTAGATTTTCTTAATATAATATATGTATTTCCTATAAGTAAATAAATTATTATAATAATGTTGAATCGAAAGACTTATTGACATCTATGTACGTAGTTTGCCAAGAAACAATTTGTCAAATCAAACTACTGAAAATTGATAGGTAAAAATACTTTATGAGAAATCAAGTCGTTCTTGACATTGGATCCACATGTCCTAACTCTTATCTTATATAACCTATTATGATTATACAGGAACTCTAGAACGAGGGACTACAGGGACTTTCTATCTATAAGTATATTTTATTTATGGTATACTCGCTACAAAATGTCTACTGTTTTCTACCGCATTTATCTACATTTTTGATAACTAATACTCATTAGAGAACGATCAAAATAACTATACTAAACGTAAGCTAAATGTTTTATCTTCGTAAGTACGAATAATTGGAAAAAGTTTCATTATTTTCTTCATAGATATACTCAAATATATTTTGTGGTCTCTAAGCTTTCCATTTAACGACATAGTAAAGACTTGAAAGTTTAAATGGCAATACCTTAGTAACGGCTTAGTGTAGCTTTATTAAATTTTTCCAACAAACCTATCGTTGAATTATCTCTAACATATTTCAATTTCATTGAATTCTCATCATTTTGAAATCACTGACAATCATGACATCCTTAATATTTGTGCGTTTATATTGGAACCTTAGAAACATTTCAGTTCATTTGCTTTTTCATTCTAACCAATTGTTTTTAGTAATGTTACAAAACATTCCAGCTCAGCATGTACCTCAGAAGTGCTACGATACTTACACATTACATTTATTGTGTTTTATTTGTAAAGTATGCCAGACCTTTGTAATATAAGTACATATGTTTTTTCAGGTAGGAGTTGAAAGTGCTTTAAATAAATCCTTATGTTATGGCGTAACTCTCCAATCCTAATGTTTGTCTAAGTATTTATACTAGAAGAAAGCAAGAAGAAATTTAATCACATCAAATACATCATCATCATGTTTTTAGTGGTCAAAAGCTATTTCATCGCATTCAGGAAGGAAGATTAATTGTTAAGTTTGTACTCAACTCAGAATGGTGTGCATCCATGCTACTAAACAATTGTACTTAATATATGCAACTGTAAATGTTCAACACATAAATATGCAATAAAATAAATTCACTAATGGTAGTGAGACACCATTGGAATATAAATAATTACGTATTAAAGCTTACAAAAAATAAGATTGGAAAAGTACATGTTGATTTATACTGGTGAAAGAGGCATTTTTCAGCGATCAAACTTTTTAGTGTTGTGTTTCATCAAATCATTAAAATGTGGCATTCTATCCTTGCAACGGTAAGATCATACATGAAACTGATTCAAGCAGTTTTAAACTGCAGTGGCCGCATGCATATATTTAATTGCACCCTCACATTTTGTTTTTGACATTGACAGTTGTTTGGTTGTAATAATAACAATAATTTTTGATGTAATATATAACATTAAGGATAATAGTATCAAACATTCTTTATCATCTCTGTCTCTTATCTATTGCATAAGCAATTGAAGATGATTATCGAAATAATTATCTATCCTTTATGTCAAAATTATACTTTGAATGCCCATTATCTTGTAACAAAATAAGATTACACTTACTTATTACACACTTGCAGAAAAGTTTTGTTGATTTCTAAGTCGTGGGCTACGTTTTACAGTTATGGTTTTTTGAATAAACCACGCCTATAAAACAGTGGTTTAAAATGCTTCATTCTAGTGACTTTCAAATAATATCGTACTTGGTCAACTGGGTTTAAATATATGCATAAGTATGATTCACTCAATGCTGAAAAACCATTTGGTGATGTAATATTTATAATCGTAAATTTCTACAAATGGCAAGCTTGCAAAAACACCTCATGCATAGTGGTCAGAAGCCATTGGAATGTAATATATGTAATTATAAATGCTCACTTAAAGGAAATTTGCAAAGGCATATGCTCACACATAGTGGTGAGCAGCCATTTGAATGTAATATATGTAATTATAAATTCACACATAAAGGCAGTTTGCAAAATCATATGCTGACTCATAGTGGTGAGAAGCCATTTGAATGTAATATATGTAATTATAAATGCTCACTTAAAGGAAATTTGCAAAGGCATATGCTCACACATAGTGGTGAGAAGCCATTTGAATGTAATATATGTAATTATAAATGCTCACTTAAAGGAAATTTGCAAAATCATATGCTGACTCATAGTGGTGAGAAGCCATTTGAATGTAATATATGTAATTATAAATTCACACATAAAGGCAGTTTGCAAAAGCATATGCTGACTCATAGTGGTGAGAAACTTTTCAAATGTAATATATGTAATTATAAATGTTCACTTAAAGGAAGTTTGCAAAGGCATATGCTCACACATAGTGGTGAGAAGCCATTTGAATGTAATATATGTAATTATAAATGCTCACTTAAAGGAAATTTGCAAAATCATATGCTGACTCATAGTGGTGAGAAGCTATTTGAATGTAATATATGTAATTATAAATTCACACATAAAGGCAGTTTGCAAAGGCATATGCTGACTCATAGTGGTGAGAAACTTTTCAAATGTAATATATGTAATTATAAATGTTCACTTAAAGGAAGTTTGCAAAAGCATATGCTCACACATAGTGGTGAGAAGCCATTTGAATGTAATATATGTAATTATAAATGTTCACTTAAAGGAAGTTTGCAAAAGCATATGCTCACACATAGTGGTGAGAAGCCATTTGAATGTAATATATGTAATTATAAATTCATACATAAAGGAAGGTTGCAAAATCATATGCTGACTCATAGTGGTGAGAAGCCATTTGAATGTAATATATGTAATTATAAATTCACACGTAAAGGAAGTTTGCAAAGGCATATGCTGACTCATAGTGGTGAGAAACTTTTCAAATGTAATATATGTAATTATAAATTCACACAAAAAGGAGATTTGCAAAGGCATATTTTTACACATAGTGGTGAGAAGCCACTTGAATGTAATATATGTAATTATAAATGTTCACTTAAAGGAAATCTGCAAAAGCATATGCTCACACATAGTGATGAGAAGCCATTTGAATGTAATATATGTAATTATAAATTCATACATAAAGGAAGGTTGCAAAATCATATGCTGACTCATAGTGGTGAGAAGCCATTTGAATGTAATATATGTAATCATAAATGCTCACTTAAAGGAAATTTGCAAAACCATATGCTCACACATAGTGGTGAGAAACCATTTGAATGTAATATATGTAATTATAAATTCACACATAAAGGAAGGTTGCAAAATCATATGCTGACTCATAGTGTTGAGAAGCCATTTGAATGTAATATATGTAATTATAAATGCTCACTTAAAAGAAATTTGCAAAATCATATGCTGACTCATAGTGGTGAGAAGCCATTTGAATGTAATATATGTAATTATAAATGCTCACTTAAAGGAAATTTGCAAACGCATATGCTCAAACATAGTGGTGAGAAGCCATTTGAATGTAATATATGTAATTATAAATGCACACAAAAAGGAAGTTTGCAAAGGCATATACTCGCACATAGTGGTGAGAAGCCATTTGAATGTAATATATGTAATTATAAATGCTCACAAAAAGGAAGTTTGCAAAGGCATATGTTCACACATAGTGGTGAGAAGCCATTTGAATGTAATATATGTAATTATAAATGCACACATAAAGGAAGTTTGCAAAGGCATATACTCACACATAGTGGTGAGAAGCCATTTGAATGTAATATATGTAATTATAAATGCACACAAAAAGGAAGTTTGCAAAGGCATATGTTCACACATAGTGGTGAATTTGCCAATGCCATTTGAATGTAATATATTACTATAATATTTATATGTTTATATAAGTGTGAGATAAGAAAAAGCACCACGTTTGGGCGGCAAAAATACTATGCTATATATGGGGCTAATAAATAAATAATTGGGAAATCCCAAATTAAATTGAAGATGAAAGGTAAATGATAAAATTTTAAAATTGATTTATAAATAGTGATACTCATTAGCACATACAACAGACATCTGGCAAAATTACAGTGAACACCTATACAAAGCAAAAACCATCTACCCTTCATCATCGAAGAAAAATGTTTCGGCTATTACTATAATTTGGAAAGCAATTTCCAAAAATGAATGAAACTTTCCAAGCGGGTTGTTTCCATTAGGACACTACTTAAATTTTCTATAAAATATTGTTAATGACCACAAACAAACAACAAAAAAAATTCAAAGTATACATTTAAAAAAATCTGTATGAAATAATTTATTTAACACACAATCAAAAGAAAAACCAAATACTATAACAATTATCCAACACCTCTAAATAAAGAGGGCCAAATCTTGATGTTTGTAAGCAATTAAAGTTCAAGTTTACTCACTTATGGATAGAAAAACATTGTTACCCACTTTAAAATGGTGATTGGCTGCTATTATAGGTAGCAACCAATCACCAGCTTACATAATATTATTAAAATCCAGTTATCGTAGCATGAGTAGCATGTTTGATAACGCTGTTAAGTCAAGAAATGTGCGCTATCTTAAAAAATTGCTTAGTCTGGTGGAGCCAAAAACGAAAGCATATAAAGACTTAATTAAAAGTCTAAAGGTTTATTTTACTCCAGAACTTAATGAAATTTCTGAATGATATAAATTTCATAAGGAAGATCAAAAATTAGGACAGTGGATGAACGATTATATACTAGAATTAAAATCAAAAGCCACTATCTGTAAATTTGGAGATTTTTTAATGCAAGCATTGCGCGATCGATTTGTATTTGGCGTTAAGAGTACACATTTGCTTACCATGTTATTAAAGGAGCGCAATTTAACTTTCGAGAAAGCTTGAGAGCACACTGAATTGGAAAGCTGCTGAAAAAGAAACTGGAAGTCCTAATGATATTAATGGGGTAAACTCATGTCATAATAATAGACAAAATAACAATTTTGGCATAATAAAGTGTTTTCATTGCAGTCGTTTTGGTCATATACAAAGAAACTGCTACGCGAGAGAAAGATCCATATCAAGGAGAAGTCCTAGTAATTATTGAAGAAATAATCTCTAAAATCGACATCGTAGCAATCAACGCGGAAGCAACGGACAGGGAAACAATAATAATTTGGTCAACAAATTTTCCGAGGAAATGGCAAACCTGCAAATCAACACCGTGCGGCAAAAGAAGTACCTTCTTTAATGGTGCATACGGTGCAGGTAAAGATAAATAATGTTCCAATTTCTTTTGAAATTGACACAGGCGCATGTGTGTCAATTGTAAGTTTTGAAAAATATAAGCAATTGTATTTTAGACCTTTGAAAACAATCTGTACAAATTTATCAACTGTTACTGGACAATCAATAAAAATTAAGGGTAGCATTGAGATTGACGTGGAGCTGTAGGGTGGTGCTGAAAGGAGGAGATTGGAATTAATTGTCGTAGAAAATGAATCCTGTTTAATGGGAACATCGTGGTTGGATCATCTATCTCCAAATTGGCGATCGTCTTTTGGTAGAAATATTAATGCAGTAAGTCTAAATTTGTCCGACTCAGTGACGTGGATCAAATTAAATTATCCAAAAGTTTTGGCAGAAGAACAAACTCAATGTATAAAGCAATTTTCAGCAGAAATTATTTTAAAAAGCGATAGCCAACCGATTTCTCATAAAGCATAATATACGGTACCTTTTCGGTTACGGGAGAAAGTAAATGATGAATTAATTAGATTACAAAATTTAGACATTATAGAACCTGTTCAATTTAGTGAATGGGCCAGTCGGAAGATGTTATATATGTTAATTTAAGATTAGAATGCTAAGTAGGTTGGGTACATTAAGCAGAGGGTGCACAAAACAACCAAGCGACATGCACCCGACAAGGGCAGTGGGATTCTGACCACCGGCATGTCATTATGTAAATAAATATAATACGTAAATAAATAGATTATGTAAATAGTAATGTGTTTTATTAATCAGAACATAACAGTGGATAATTTTAAATTATAAACAAAAGGTGTTTTTCTTCTATAAGGTAAATCCCATTTATAATTATACAGTGAAAAATCTATATTCCCACTAAGTTCCAAACACCAAAATTTTAACCAATAATAAAACATGATAAAATTAAATTAAATTGTTTAGTTCAGCCATTTTACTATAGAAAATCTAGCCACAGACTTTGTCGGACACATAGACTTACTTCCTATCAATAAAGAACGTTGCATCTCTGTCACTAAAAATGTAGAACAGAATTTGGTTGAATTCAAATTCATAGGCTCCTTTAAATTTTTGATTAGAAACTTTGGCATCATATTTAGATGAATTATCCAAATTTTAAATCTCAATTCCCAGACTTAAATGGAACAAAAATCAGAATTCTCGCAAGAAAATGTGTCTTCCAAAAGTTTTATAATAGTTGAACAGATACAGCCATAACCGACAAATGCTATGCACATGACGAAAACGTATGGAGTTCTTTCGGTTGTTGAGATTTAGGCGACTTACACCTGAAAATTCATCTATTGCTTCTAGCTGATGTGTTTGAGCAGTATCGGTCAAGCAGTTTGAAAAAGTATAGCTTAGACCCGGCGCATTAGGTACTATACTCTACCCGGATACACTTGAAATTGTATGCTAAAGTCTACCAAAATTTATTTGGAGCTGTTGACAGATATTGATAAAGTTTTATTTGTTGAGCGCGGCATTCGCGTGGGTCTAAGTAATGCTCAAAACGGTATGCTGAAGCCAACTACAAATTCTTACCAAATTATAATTCGGAAGAACTATCAAGACTTTTAATTTATGATGACACTCATAACCAGTACGGTTGGGAGATGTCTCAGTACCATTTGGTGGATTTGAATGGGTAGAAGGCGGTGATTTAAACTTTAATTTCAATGTACCAGCAGATAATCCTGAAGAATCATTCTCCAGGTTGATCTAGAATACCCAAAAGCTATTCACGATTCCCATGCAGATCTTCTATTTAGTCCTGAGCATTGCGATACATCATTCATTACAGGAATTTACATCCATGTTTAGACAACGGTTTAAAATTTACCGCGTTATGAAATTTCAGCAATCTAACTGGCTGAGACCGTATATCGATATAAACACAGAACTTTGTCAGTAAGCCAAAATAAAGTTCGAGAAAAACCTGTTTAAACTCATGAACAACGCGGTTTTTGGCAAGACGATCGAAGACATTCAAAAACACTCTATAGTTAACCTAATAATCAAATGGAAAGGGCGTTATGGGGCTGAAGCGATGATCGCAAAACCAAATTTCAAATCCAGCACAATTCTTGCAGAAGATTTAGTAGCTATCGAGTTGAATAAAACGGAAGTTTACGTCAACAAACCCATATATGTTGGCATGTGCATATTAGACATTTCTAAATTGAAACCGGGGTTTCAAAATTTTCTGTGAACAAATTGGAAACTTGTGTAAAGACGGTAAAAGAAGCTGATAATCTGACATTTTAACATAGGTTTACAAAGAAATTTCAAATTTGGGAGAATTAATGAGAAAGTACGTACTTAAAACCTACCTTTAAATTAAGATAAATGTAGGTTAGGTTAGGTTAAAGGTGAGTGTGGCGTCCTGTCCGCCCCTCCACTGCGACCTCCTGGATCTATCGTGGCTCACACCTAGGTTAGAGTTCACCCTCCAGTCCCATTCTTTTAAGGAGGGTGAGTAGTCTGGTGGGTGATAGGTTGGTCAGATCCTCCAGCTTCAGTTGCACTGAGCCAAACAGTGAGAATCTGGTGCGGTCCCCTGCGGGACAGGTACATATGACGTGCTCTGCTGTTTCCTCTGCCTCTAAGCATAGACGGCAGACGGCCTCGTCTGCTAAGCCTAGCTTATGCATATGGTATCTAAGATGGCAGTGCCCAGTGAGAAGGGCAGTTACGCTGCGCAGTCCTAGTCTGTTCAACTCTAACAGTGAGGTATGTCTGGTTTTGGATGGGCCCTTTATTGCTGCCTTGGAATAAGCCATCCCTGGGCGGCTATGCCTCAGCTCCTGTGTACAGTGCCTCATCCAGCTTGTTACAGCACTTTTGGCCTCGGCCCTTTAAATGCCAAGGACCGGCTCTGTGCCAATAAACTTCGAGTTGGCACCTCTCCTGGCGAGGAGGTCAGCTAGCTCATTCCCTTCAATGCCAGAGTGACCGGGAACCCAAATTAGGGTGACTTTGTTGGCTTTCCCCAATTTGGAGAGTGCTTCCTGACAGCGTCATTGAGTATCTGACAATCGGGGAAGTGGTATTGATCTAGGATCTCTAGAGTGGCCTTGCCGGAGGTCGTGTAGGTGCCATCGGGTCGCTTGATCGACCCAAGTACCTGAGTCGACTCTCTGGCCAGGACCTTGTGAATCCTGGCGCTGCTAGGTGTATCGTTCACACTCTCGCAGAACCTTCTCCAAGAGTCCCTTTTGGCTCTCCGGATTTCCTTGTTATAGTTAGTTAGGCCACTTCTGTAATTATCCCAATTGCCTGATACTTTAGCTCGATTGAATAATCGTCTAACTTCTTTTCTCATTGTATCTAAATTGTGATTCCACCAAGGGGTTCCTCTGTTATCTTTCTTCCTCTTGAGTGGGCAGTTATCATGGTATGATGAGACAATTGCATGGCGGACCTGTTCCGCGGCTATCTCAATCTTATCATGATTCCTGATGGTGGTAATGGCATTCCCTAGCAGTTCTTCTAGATCGTGCTTGTAGTTTTCCCAATTTGTGCACCTAGGGTCTCGATATTCAGCTATGGGCCTAGGGCCCATTTCGATTTTAAACTGAATATGTCTGTGGCCTGAGCACGACGGCTCAGTGGATACCCTCCATTCGGTTATCCTATTGCTCATAAAGTAGGAGCTGATTGTAATATCTAATACCTCCCTACGATTTCTTGTTATGAAGGTTGGTTCCGAACCAGTATTGTTAACAACCAGTTCTTCCTCTATTATAAAATTAAAACGTGACTCACCTCTCTGATTGGTGTTTGTGCTGCCCCAGGCCGTATGGTGGGAATTAGCATCACATCCAATCACCAGATGGAGGTTGTTCCTCCTGCTGTAGGCGACTAGTTCTCTCACTGCAGCGGGGGGAGGTGGTTCCTGGCCGTCTCCCGGGAAGTATGCCGAGCAGACGATCAGTTCGAGCCTGCCCTTCCCCACCGGGAGTGTTGCTTGGATGGCGACCACGTCCTGTGTACAAAAACCTGACAAAGTAAAGTATTCAATGTCTTTCCTGATAATGATACATGCCCTGTGTCTGTTCCCCGAGGGGTCAATGACAATCTTACCTGATGAGACGCCCAGGCCGCTCACTCGGCCCGTTCGGTCCAACCATGGTTCCTGGATGAAGGCGAAATCCACGCACTCCTCCAAGAATTTCTTGCCCAGGACATAGGAAGCTGCCCTGGCATGTTGCAGATTAGCCTGCAAGCATTTAATATAATTAGCCATTATGGCGCACTACCGGCTTCCTCCCCACTTTCCCTCTTCAAGGGCGATTTACCGCCCTTCCTGGGAGGATGCTTACCAGTAGCAGGTAGTTTCCCCTTGGGTTTTCCGCCTCTGCTCGGTGAAACTGGGCCTTTGGGTTTCGTGAGGGAAGGTGCCTTGCCCTTGATGGAGGGTGTAACCCCATCCTTCGTGGGCTTCGACGGTTCCTCACTCACCGCTGTCCCAGAAGTGGATGGCTTTGGCTGGTTGCTGCCACTGCCTTGAGCTCGCAGTCTGAAGGTGACCTGCCCGAAGCCGAAGTATGGCATCATCGACAAGCCCTCCAGAACTTTCATGGACGCCTCGTCGACCGCAAACGTCCAGGTTTGTCCGGGGCCTGCCTCCTCACGGTGTAGTACTACCCACTCCCGTGTCTTCAAGTCCTGGTTCATCTTCCTCAGTCTGGTGAGCACAACCTCTGGAGATAGTCTACCCGACTTATCGTCCGGAATGTAGGCCACACAGACGTGAGGTTTGGGCAACTCAGCCCCTTGAACGGCCTTGAGCGTCGCTCCTTCCCATGGCTTGAGGTGTTCTATCACACTCTTCAGCCAGGAGGAGCTCTGCTCATTCTTACAGGTTACTAGGAGCCAGCCAGGCCTAATAGTGGAGCTCTGGAAGCGAACCTGTACCCCCTCGTCTGGGATTTTGTCCACAGAGTCTATGATAGCGCTCTGTAGGTCTAAGAGTTGTTGGTTAGACAGTACCTGGCTGGAGTATTCAGTGTGGATAATGCCCACTCTGATGCCCTCAGCTACTGTCTTGTACGACCTCGGTCGTGTCTTTTCCTCAGCAGGATCTTCATTGCGAGGCTTCTTGACCACCTGATTAGGCGTACTACCGTCTTATCTCTGGCGCTTGCTGATGCCAGCGCATTCTGAGGCGGACGTCCCGCTCTTTTTCTGCTGGCTTGTCTTTCCGCTGCTCTAGAACGGTCTTCAAGGCGGTTTCATAATCAACTCCGCTCTTGAGCATTTTGCTGAGGCGTTTCCTAGCGTCCCCGCCTAGCCACCTCAGCATCATCTTTACTTGCTTCCTCCTTTTCCCTTTCAGTCGCTAAGGGCTGTATCAGTACTTGCTCCTGAGGGGTAGGGGAGGTGATAGGAGTGGGATCGACCCCAATCTCCATTGCTTCCTCAGCAGGCTGAGGATTGAGGATTGAAGCCTCCTCGTCGGGGTTTGTTTTAAGAAGGTTGCTCATAGTTGTTCCCACGAGTAGCTAGGGACTGGGTTGGTCCGCCGACGGCAGAGCCCTGCGTTCACCGCGGTAAGGCATAAATTCAACGGGGTGCTGCCCGGTGCCCCGAGGTTGAAGTCAGAAGACTGGTCCTCTATCCAGCCACGCATCCTTCGCCCTGGCTCCAAACCGGCTTTGATCTAGGTTTTTAATGAGGTGTACTCCTCTTGGCCCAGGCGGTTAAGCCAAGACCCCCCACTCCGTCTGTCCGCGAGACATGACCACAGTCAACAGACGAAGCATGGTTTTTCGGTCTCCCATAAGAGAGAAACCGACACCGTTTTATACCCCAGTGCAGGCCCTTAGCCACGACACGACAGCTGGGTCTTTGGGGAGGTTGGTCCGCGAGAGCCGGCTTCGTCCCCATGTTGCTGGTTTTAGGCTGCTCAGGTGGACTTCAACCGCTCAACCCACTCACCATAAATGAGTGGGCTCCCTATCCGCCACCTGGGACGCGCCCGATGGGTACCCAACCACACGGGAAGATAAATGTAAAACCACAAATTGTGCTTAAGCCAAAAAATAGCTAAAGTATTCCATGCTACCTGTTTAAAAAGTTATAAATAAAATTAAACGCTTAATAGTATACAATATGTGTTTTATCTTCCTGTTTCTCTATGTACATATTTAAAAATTACTATATTATTATGAAAAAAATGTTTTACATTGTTTTATAACAGTCTCTATTTAAAATTTTATTACCACCCTGGAGTGATTTTACCTGTGGTTCCAACTATGTATATTACCTTATTCAACATTTACTTACAGCTTTAAACTGTAGTTTATGCAACACACACTTCCTTCGAAGATCTGGATTCTTGCACGCAAACGGGGTAAGACGTTAAAGCAGAAAGATTTTTAAGCGATAAATTTTGTTAAGAAACAAACCACAAAAACATGAAGAAACAAAAGTAAGAACAAATTTTATTATATATTTTATATTAAGAACAAAGGCAAGAGCCTTTTTACATGGAATATATGTATATAATATACAAAGTAATATATTATAGACATATAAACATTGACAGTAATGAATGCATATAATCATAATTAAATTTAACTTATTGCAATAACTGTATTTATATATGAAATGTTGGGTATTGTAAATGTCAATCTACACTGCTCTACTACCATAGGCGCCCGCAGAAATTTGTCCAGAGGGCAAGCTTAGAAAAAAACGGCATATTATACAAAATTTTCAAAATAAATAAAATTGTTCAACTTCCAGGGGGGGGGCAAGTGCCCCTCCTTGCCTCCCCTTCCGGGCGCCTATGTCTACTACATTACATTCTACATCAGATTGTTCAGAATTTAAACTCTTTTATTATCAGAATGGAAGTGGCTTAATGATTTAGGAAATATTGATATACAAGTTTTCTAAAATTGCTGAATTTTATTATAAATGGACAATAAGCAGATCCCAAGTAGCACTGGAATAGAAATTCATGTAAAAATTACATGCCTCTAATTCTTTTTTAATGCCGCAAATTGATATTCCAAAGCGATGCTAAATGGCACGTAATAATTACGTGCCCCGCGGTATATCTTTGGCACGTTAAAATTATTACGTAAAAGATACATCCTTTTCATGTCTTCGTCATTTACCGTAACCTTCACATGCTTTTGATGAGTATGTGAATAATTGAACAACACGTTTAATTTATAAAATCCCTACACTGCAATAATGTTGCTATATAGTTTTACCTCCGATAAACGTATTTTAACCTGCCAACTACTCGAAGTATTTCTTACATGGAATTTTTTCTTTCACTAAATAAAGTTAGATTTAATTGAATTACCTTACTTTATTTCAAATTTTCTCGTGTAATTTACTCCTTATTAATTGGGTCGTTTCGTATTTCGTTAAAACATTTTTATCTCAATGAAAGACTTTATTGACTGCATAATACGAGTACAAAATACTTCTATAATACTTCATTTTATTGTGAGCTCAATAATTCTTTCTTTCATTTCGATAATACACGTTTTAAAGCAATACAATACGTCTAATTTTATTACATAAACAACCTCCAACCCCGACTTGTTTATGCAATTAACTTCTGGGAACCCCCGATGGATAACAACCAAGGGCAACGACAAGCAATATTAATAATAATATGCTAATGTTATAGTGGTTAATATATGATTTCGTGTTCGAACCAAATAATAGGTTCGAACAATCACTTCGTGTTATTATTCTTATAGCCTCTTTGTGAAACGATTATGCTTGTTTTTAGTGAATAAATGTGGTTGTGCAGTGTGTAAAAGTTTGGATTATTTAAATCCAGATTTGACTTTTCATAGGTGAGTATGAACGTTATATTCTTCCAAACAATAAATTACGCCAGACAAACACGTGCGTTGTGCAAATGCCATAGGCGTCGAAAAAGCAACTACATTTAGGGGTTAATGAAGATAGAGTAAGGTTTTATTTCATTAGAAATTTTTTAGGTTCAGAAGATTGCTTTAAATATTATTAAGAACTATTAAATTTTTTTCTTGACTGCTTTGTTATTGAAATTTTCAGTATCTGTAAATTTAACCATTTAATTAACCAAGAATAGTCTGCAAATATTAAAAATTATGAGGAACAATAATTAATAATGTTTTTCAGGTATCCTATTGATAGCAATCGTAAAACAAAAATGGTTACAAATCTTACATTTGAAAGGTGCATAAACAAATTCCCGTTTATGCTCATCCCATATTTTGCAGAGAGTGATTTCGAGTTAAAAAGGGAGAGACAGAAATTATTCATGAAAAAGATGCTGCTCCGATTCCTTTTTTAGAAGCTAATGAACCACATACTACAAAGTAGGATGCTATAATTTTTCTTTTTAGTAATGTAATATTGATAAACTAAACTTATTCCATACTGCTTATTATGGTTATAGTTTTAAAAGATGTTTGTCTATTTCGCGTATACAAAGATTACTTTGTGACACTGTTTTTGCGAAAAACAGTTACACAAAGTGCTACTTGTGCAACTGAAAGTAGTGATTTTTTTATTTGTAAGGCTGGCAGTAGTAAGTAAATTTTGCTGCCAGCCTACTCTGTCATGTCATTCTGTCAACGAAGTCCAGTGTCAGACGTAAATGCGTAATAAGCAATAACACAGCTATATTCTGATTTCAAGATCAAAATTAGATTAAAAAGCCAAAACGTATATCGCTTGTCGATATTGAGGTAAGTTTAATTGAGTTGAATGATGTACACCTCCATTTCATCAAATATTTTTTTCAGTTTTTAACTACTAATGGAAACATAACCAAGGTGTTAGGAAGAATATAAAAAGGAAAGGAATAATGCTCGACAACCAACCCGCGGAAGTATTTTGGGGGCACATTATCCAAAAGAAAAGCACTTTCCCGTGATAGGTACTAATAAGTATTCATTAACTGGCGCCGTTTTGAAAATTTGAATGTTATGATGCTCAGAAATAACAGCGAGAATAATGAAACATATTTCATTTTAAGAAGCTTTGAATTAAAACAAAGCGCGGTTAATAGCGGATTTCCTACGAAAATGCGCTGAAAAGCTTGTTGGTTTTCCGGATCAAGTTGATGGTCGTGAATCCCGTGTCCGTCCCTACTCAAATTTCATTTTCATTGTTTAGATTTAGAGGTTAGGTTAGTTATTTTCTATTGTTGTAGGTTAAGCAGTTTTCATGTATTAAAATGTTTATTGTAATAGAAACAGTAAAACCTTGATTGAGTACATGATTGTCTTATCACTTGTAATTACACGAGTGCTTCGAAATTATCGATTTGTAATACGAACGTTGATTAGCAACCACGAGTGTCATTTTTTGACGTTTTAATTTCCCGACGTGCAACGGAGGGAAATTTGTCAAAAAATGAAACGAGTGTTGCGTTTTAATCAACTTGAGTATTACAACAGATAATTTCAGAAGCACGAGCATGTAATTCGGTAAGATTATTTCATGATACAGTTGTTTATTTAAGCATCTACTTATTAACATAAAGATTAGTATTTGACATGAAAGTAAAAAATGGGACACATGTGACACTAGTTTTCAGCGTTGTCACGAAGATAAAAACAGTCGAAAAGGACAATAAAAAATTATCGAATTATCGCTGTAATCCAAAAAATAAAGCCTTGCGATTGGTCAAAAACGAAGTAGAATGAAATAATCAAAATAATTATTTATAATAAAAATACATTTATTTCATACCCGTTCATAATTTGACGTTTTTCGGATCATTTATAGTACGAAAAATGCATCTTTAAAGTACTAGGACTTTAAAGTAAAATATTAAAGTCCTAGTACTTTAAAGTAAAATATTAAAGTCCTATTTTACTTTAAAGTACTAGTACTTTAAAGTAAAATATTAAAGTCCTAGTACGTTAAAATTTTACGTCAATTGTTTCTATGGTAACGAATTTAATTTATTATATAGAAATTACTCAACGCGCACTTTAATTATTACAGATTACTTAGAAATCTCAAATTTTTGATTCGTACTAATTCAATACGGTAACAGTCCAGTATGAAATAAAGTTTTGTATTTACTTCGAACGAAAAGTGTCTTTAAAGTATTCACAAGTAATTTCAGCCTCGGCTAAACGCCTCGGCCGAAAACAACTAATTTATACTTTAAAGATTCACTTTTCGTTCTTGTTAAATAAATAACAATTTTATCTTATATCAGAAGAAACAACTAAGCTGTCACCTTTTTTAAACTTGAATTTTTTCCTGCCTACGTGATTTTTTCAAAATAACAGTGGATGTCATTGTATGCGTTATCAGTTATTACCAACATTACAACACGTGTTACAATTCCTTTTTGTAATACTTGTATATAGCATAACTCGCCGCTTCGCGGCTCGTTAAGCAAACTTATACTCGTATTACAAACATCGTCATTGTAACACTAGTTGTACAATCCAATACTACTAAAGTTGATTTGTATGTGTGTCCGAGCCCCATTCTCGCGTTCTATAAGGGCTGGAGAGATGGGCTTGGGCTCATTCGACGCGTAATTTGCCGAGGATAATGCACGACCGAAAAATTTTTAAATTAGGTTATGTTTTAAAATTTTTTAAATTAGGTTATGTTTTAAAAAAATCGATAAATGCTGATGAAGTGTTATTTGGTACTAATATGTGCTCTATCGATAGAGAATCGATTGGAGATTTATGTAGGTCATGTAATTACTGACCTACTTTAAAAAAAATCGATAAATGCTATTTCTATCATACTTAAGTGCTTAGGCCCGTAGGGCCCATTATCCTAGTATACTATTAAGCAAAAAATAATTCATAGACATAAAAGAAACATTTTCTCATAGGATATATTTCTCGCACTTTTTCCGCAACTCTATGCATTGCATGGGCAAGACAAGTTAAGTGGATCATTTTTTCGTACAGAACTTGTAAGCCTGCTCCAGCCTTGATCATGTACGGTGCCGCGTCGGTGACGAACAGGAGTACTTTGTTGTACTGTATGCCGTCCGGCCACAAAATAGCCATCGAATCATTAAACAATTTTGCCACAGAACAATGATTGACCTCTTGAAAACGTCCATTGCTAATAGATAGGATTTGGGATTGTTCTCCGAATTTAAAATGCCAATTATAACGTTAGCCACATATCTGAAAACAAAAATTTTATTTTATCGCACTACATAATAAGTGGGTTACAAACAATTAGCGCAAAACAGTTATTTAAAAAAAATAATATTTTAATCAAGCAAAAATATTGTTGTGATTATATATCTAACTAACAAAATAGAAAATAAAACATCCTTAAATTGCTCTGCTGTCTTTAATTAGTTAAATATTACTAACAAAACGAAGGAAATGAAGTTTCTACGCACCTTCCAGTAGTGTCTGTAGATTCGTCAATGGAAACCCATATGTAGTTATTAAGGTAAATAATTTTTCCTGAGTGTAGTCTCGTCGGGTATTGGTAGTTTTGAAATTTTTTACAGAAAATTACGAAATGCTGAGTGATTAATTTTACTTAACGGGATATCTGCAGCCACTAATGCACTACATAGTTTTTTATTAAATTCGGTCGATTTGCTGGACTCTCCGCGCGAATTATTTAGGTACCCCGGTAACAATGTTTGTTTTTTTGATTTCAGGGCAACACACTTTTGATGTCGAACGTTTCGTTGCAGTCACTTTATCGTCGCACACTGTACAATACAACACCTTATCGTCAGTTGCAAGAACACTGAATTCCTTAACATAACTTCGAAGTGTAACAGACACAGACCGTTTTTCTTTACCCATCTTTACATTCTAAAATTTCAAACTAAAATGCAGTTTGCAATTTCTGAACTGTCTTAATTGAAAGATTACAAGATTAGTAAACAAAAGTACAGGCAAATTTTTCTATGAACAGGAAATTGTCAAAGGGTCTTTGGAATTTCCTGATACCTATTTATTACAATACCGCAGGATGTAAGTATTTAAATTTTAGTTGAAACTTTTTCTTTCTTGGAAAATATTAACAAGTACGCAGATTGTTAAGGCAGTAAAATATTTTAAAGTCTAGTATTTAACAATAAGCTTAGGTTATGGGTTTCCCCTAGACTCAACTAAGCCGACCTTGGTTGGTTGTCTAAAATGCTAAAATTATTTAAAAAAATATTAGAAATTTCATAATTAAAGCATGCAAAACGCACAAAAAGTGGTAAAATATGCACACTCGTTCAAAAATGCTAAAATATGCATGCATTTATAAAAAACACCTAAATATGCATTTATATGCACTTTCAAATTGACAAATGTGATTCATATGTGGCTTAAACATGTAGAAATATAACTCTGCATATGTTTGCTATAAGCAGAAAAAACATGCAAATGCATAGAAATCCTATACCTAATAATTACATTGACGGCCGTTAAGCATAGTGCTCTAAACCAGCTGTTCCCAACCTTTTTCATTCGCGGATCGGCAAACGACGGAGCATTTGCTTGCGAGCCGGTAATGCAAAAAATTAAAGAAAACTTTCGCAAAATAAATCTTATAAAAATAATGAAATAAATAAAGATTATTAAAAGTTTCACAGTTTTATTAAAATATACCTGACAATATTGTTTCGACAGCTATGCTGTCATTATCAAAGGTAATATAATTATAAACAAACACGTCGCTAAGGTAGATACAAAATAGGTAACTAGATAAAATAATAATAATAATAATAAAAATTAATAATAAAAATCATAATTAAACATCTAATACTTCCAGTAACGGAGAATTACTGAGCTCAAGTTGTTCATTCATGAAATAAATAAATCTTTATTTATTTCATGATTATGGAGTTCCACAAAATAAGGCTGGAAACAATAAACAAGATTATAAAAATAAATTTACTTTTACACTGTAGAAGAACAATCTAAAATAAATAGATATCCATTCTTTATAATAAGAAAAGTCGGTTGTTGTACCTCATCCGCTTCCCGCATGTCAAACCTCGAACGATCAAAACGGTGACAGACTCGAAATCGGCGAGTACCGAGAGGCCGGGGTTTTCTCTTGTCGACAAATGAACGTCGAGAAACAATGACAGGGTGGGGCGCGGCTTCTAAGACCATAACCGGGTCCGACACACATAGGGCGGTCCATCGTTCAAAATCAGAACGAGATATCTCGACAGGGAGCGGAGATATACCCGAAAACGCTGACAAGTGGGTTTCAGGAGCGGTGGTCAAAAACGAGAAGGGGCGGTCGAGAATACGCTCAAACGACCCATAAGGCTATCATATAAAATCTCCAAAACTGGTTTCTACTTAGGAGCCCGATTAGGCTGGTGGCGGCAATATTACTTTAGCACGATTCTCGGGCGAAAAGCAAATTTCAAGTTTTTCAGCTGTAACTTCTTTCTTATGGTTTTACACAGCATTTGAAAAGGAAACATTTTGAGATTGCCCATTGTTTGACGCCAAGATAGTCGTTTTGGCTCCTATAGAGCAGAGAGGGCCATAGATACGGAAAAACCAATGGATGCGCCGTTCGTAGCAGGCCGCGTGACATCGAATGCCACCAACACATGTTCGATCGTCTCCAAAAACCCCATGTCATCCCTAGTTCCCGCCCCCGGAAGAGTGTAGGCAAAAAATCTTTTCCTGTAGAAAGGATTGGAGTACTGCGTTGGCAAAGATTCCGCGGTCAGATTCTCGCTCCGACCTACCGTAAGGCGGAGGCAGTTTTTTTACCGCCTTTAAACGGTTTACCGGAAACTGGCAAAACTTCAAATCTGAGACGGGAACTACCCAACACATCAACACACAAAAATGGTCCAGATCGAAACAAGTTTTTGCGGCCTTGCGAAACCCGGATTTTGATCGTTCGCGTTAATCGGGAACGCAAGACAAAAATTCTTTCAGTTCCGGTATGCTTAGACCCTGCAAGCTGAACCCGCTTAAAAATTCTAAAATTGAAGATCCTCCTTATTACCTATACATCACGTATGTATGTATACAGCGCCGGCTCCGTATAAATTTACTATTGGTCAACTCCGATAAACCATTTGACCCTACGTTAGCTCCAGGATAACACGAATTAAAAAAATTCTTTTAGTAAAATTTTAAAAATACTGGTATTTCTCTGCGGCCCGGTAAAGATTTCTGACGGACCGACGGTTGGGAAACGCTGATCTAGACGGTTTCTGAGGATTAGACGACTGAAACTGCACATCCAAAGCCTGACCGGCATACTTTCATCTCTGAGAAACTACTTGGTGGCATGCAGCTTCCCATAGGTCAGCGGGCGAACCTCCTGGCCGAGATAAACCTCACTTTGATTCACCTCCATTCGTCTGGGTCAGGGAACGGGAAACTAGCACCATACCAGACCCTGACGTCAGGTAAGAATCAAATCCACCCACATCGGACCCTCCTGTTAGCAGAACTTCGTCCGCAACATAGAGAAAGCTATTCGAGAAAATAACAGCAAATACAGAATAATGCAGATATTCTCCACAATTTCTTGATTTCTTCTAATCCAGTGATTTCTTTTTAGGGCCAAAATATGTAAGAAAGAAAATAAATGGTGTTTCTGAAAGTATGGAATTACTTTTGTTAAAAGTAGTTTCGTTGCTAGTTCAAAAAAAACTAATTGACCGATTTAGAGAAACTTCTTTCAGAAGATTCTCAATTTGAAAAGTAAACAAGTGATTCTGAATGAAATTATTTTGTTGACACCCTTCACTACTTTTATCTTTATATTGATTTTTTTTGTTATGTTTTGCATCAATTTTACATTTATACTTTTCGTAATGTATGTAATTAAAATTCTTAATAAAATAAATTAGTTTTAATTAAATAAAAAGTGTATTGTTTTCACTGTTTTGAATTTGAATACAAAACAAAGTTACAAACTGCTGTGATTCCAGCACTCATAGTTGAATATGTCATTTGGGTTGCCTATATATTTAGGGGTTGGACTCAACTTTAACAAATCTTAATTCAATAAATTAATTTGTTACTTAATAAGTAAACGTTACACTCTACATCACTTGATAATTATAAGAAGTAAATCTTAAACGGATTTTTCACTTAAAACTGAAAAATTATTTTGACAAGTAACAATTTGCATATCGTTAGGCCGTTGGACTTGGTTTTTCATAATTGAAGCCATTGTAAGGTGTAGTTTTACCTGGAAATTATAAAAGGCAGAGATGGAAAGGTGTATGCAAGCAATCATCACAATACTCACAGTCTTTGTTGTTGAATTTCAAGTAAATCCCATGCTGGTTTAATGATTCATCAAATTTCATGATAAATGTATAATTTCCATTAATCTATGCACTTGCAGCCAAAATGTTTTGCTGTAATATTGTTAATTAGGTTCTAGTGCACTGTTAGCAATAGAATTTTGAAGTGGGTAGCTCTATATAGAGAAGGTTTAGCTTGTTGAAGACTAAGATTTGTATCGTTTGAACCTGATCTGTTAAAATGGTAAAATCTAGTTAATATTTAAAGTTTTGGTGCCAAAATTGATATAAATATTGTGAAATAGGATGTTAGGATTCAATTAATAAAAAGAAAAGGAAGTAATAAGGTGTGAAAATGTTATTATCTGTAATATTGTAAAACCATGTTTTGTCAGGAAATTCAAGATGGTTGCCACTGAATCCTGTAGTTAAATTTGCATTTTGTTAGGCATGTAATATACCAAAATATAGGAAAAATTATAATAATTATTCAATAATTTGGTTATGTAAATCTCGTTAGGTTAGATGTTCAATTGTTTTTAGTAACTTACCAGATTTTGTTAGTGGAAAAATGACGTTTGTAGTTTGTTTTTGAAAAAAATGTAAAAGCAGCTCGAAAATCTGGTTACTTGCTACTTAATTTTCATACAAAGCAGAAGCCACGTCAGATCACGCAATAATTTAATAAAATTTTGAGGTTATGTGTGTTAAACTTAACGTCAATGAAATGTCAAAAAGTGAGGTTACAACAAATGTCATCCAAATTTAATTTTTAAAAAGTGGTAAATAATTTTAAATGATAATAATAAAGAACAATTAAAGTGATTTGAATGAAAAGCAAAGTGAAATGTTAATTTGGTTTTTGGACTAATTATTTATAAGAAGAAAATTTCTGTGAAACGTATTGGAACTTTATTTCTGGATGGAAGGAATTTTAAAACAGGATATAATGGAAACTTGTTGGAAATCACTAACTGATTTGATGTACTCACGTCTTGGAGAAAACATGTCCAATATTTAATAATGGTAATTATCTCACTGGAAAGATCAATTTAAAAATGTGTGTTCACCATCACAACAAATAAGCAGGTAAATTTACCGACAATTACAGAAAACTGCCAAATAATATAGTATGTGTAAACATTTTCGAATGGCGCAAAATGTTCGAATTTGAAAAATTTATTTTCAAACTAACTTTATTTTTGTTTCATTCATTTCTTTAATTATAATTTAAGATCGTGGGATCGATAAAATAAAAATTATTCAGGATAAAGGAAATTAGATTGTCTCTTAATTCTTATTTTGGTAAATCCAATTAACACCAATAATTAATTTGAATTATTCCAAGTTGGTTAATTGAATCCATTTTAGATAGTAAGAAAATTTTTTGTTTTCGTTTCTCTTTCATAAACTTTCAGTTTTCATTCTTTTTATGTGTTTATTAATAAAATAATATTTTAAATGTTTAAAAGTTGATTTATTTGTGTATTTTCTTTTGTGTCCATTAACAGAATTTTACAGGTATAGGTTGAACAATATTTTATTATTCTGTCAAAGAGCGACCCGCCTGAAATTTTCTCATGCAATTTTCCTGAGCTTGTCTTTGCATTTTAAAATCATAGCTAGTGCAAATTTTCTTTTCATCACAAAGTGGTGTTTGTTTTTGTATAACTTTTCAGTTTGCCTTGCTACTATTAAACATAAGTGATAGTGGTCTTTAATTTAAATAAATCTATGATCAAGTGTTGTAAGGTGTATACTAGTACAGCGCTTATCATGAGAAAACATTTATGGCGCCCGAATATGAAGCTTTCCATTTTTCTTATTAAAAAAATTTAACACTCTCAATATCATATCAATACATATATGAATAAAAATTCGAAAAACGTCTTATATACATGGCATGTGAAAACAAAACTGAGTGAGAATTCAGCAGCATATGTCCTAATATAGGACCAGACGATTTAATAACACAAGTTTTCTAATACCCGTTACATAATAACTATATTTTGAGCATCCACTAGGTAATTTCTAAAGCCAACGTCAAATTCTGAAAATTTATAAAAAGATTTGATATTCACTTGGTTTTGGTATAATGTTACAAAATTTATTACATATTGTAAAAAGTCCTAACATCTAGATTTACAAATAAATACATATAAGAAAAGCTCCAATCTTCAGCTTGTTGTCTCTTTCAAAACACTCTGCGACATGTTGCTCTACTCATTGGTTGAGCAAAAATCTGGCCCAGCTAACTTTATAAATCATCTTGGAGATGTATTCTTTATTCTAACACCAATTCTCTGAATCTACTAATTAGGGCCTTTCAATCAAACTGTAGATGAAACAGATAGTATAGGTCAAATCAGACTAGAGCACCCATAAGGTGCCATAAAAATAGAAAGTTCCAAGAGTTGCTGTTCAGTAAAGTGCAGTGTACTACATTGCAGTTCATCCTACAGCAGATGTTGGTAAAGTTCTCATCGGTGTAAAGATATGCCTGCTAAGTACCATTCCGGTACATGTAACTTTTAGTACACCCTCGATGGAAATCTCAATTCTTCAATTATTAATAAATTATCAATCATTTGCAGTTCGTTTATTTTCCAATTTATGGCGCAGGCGAAACAACCAATGGAATAGGACACATCAAATTTGTTAGGAATGGGACATCTCATATGGCTATTTCCGTAGAGCCATTTTCAACCCTAAAATAGACGTTAAGTTGACCCTAAAACTTTCAAATGGCATAGGGTGGGAAAATACATACCATTTGAAAGTTCAATGAATCTGCTTACATTTGCAGAAAAACAACTCAAGGAAACAGTATACAAATTCAGATTTAATTTCACATTTGCCGAGTAATAACGTGGCATTCATTGACCATACATTGTCGTAAACTTAGTTTACATTTAGTAATTATACATCATTGTAAATCTTCTAAAAAGTTCGGTGCCATTATGTAAATTTTATTCTTCAGATGACCCCACAAAAAACAATCTAGCAGAGATAAATCTGGTGACCTTCGAGGCCATTCAAGAGTCTGTCTTCCAATTCATTGACCTGGAAACCTTCGATCTAAGAAGAGAAGTAGAACTGTTATAATGTATAATTTTAACTGACTATGCTTTCAAAGTTTATTCTTATGTTTTAACTTTATTTAATTTTTTAATATTTACATTAACCATTATGCATTTTAACCATATGTTTTTTCAATTGGCTTTTATATGAACATTTATAAACACATATATTACATTCAAAACGCATTTCAACACTATGACGTAACATATGTCTTTGTAGATTGCTTTTATGTTTACATTTATAAACGCAGACATTACATTTGAAAGGTTTTTCATCACTATGTTTTAACATATGTGTTTGCAAATTAGTTTTCTGTTTACACTGGTACTCACAAACGCTACATTGGAAAGGTTTTTCGCCACTGTGCGTTAGCATATGTGTTTGCAGATTAGTTCTCAGAGTACACTCGTAATCACAAACATCACATTTAAAGGGTTTTTCACTGCTATGTTTTAACATGTGTATTTGCAAAGTAGTTTTCTGTTTACCCTGATAATTGCAGATGCTACATTTAAAAGGCTTTTTACTACTATGCTTTAGCAAATGTATTTCTAAATTAGTTTTTTGTTTACATTGATAATCACAGATATCACATTTGAATGGTTTTTCACTACTATGAATAAACATGTGTCTTTTCAGACTCCTCTTAAAAGAACATTTATAACGACAAATCTTACATTCAAAAGGTTGTTCACCACTATGAGTGCACAAATGTTCTTTCAAGCTACTCTTCAGCGAACATTCATAGTCGCAGATATTACATTGAAAAGGCTTTTTGGCACTATGCGTAAACATATGCTTTTTTAGATTACTCTTCCATGAACATTTATAGTCACAAATGTTACACGTAAAAGGTTTCTTGCCACATTCAACATTTAATTTAAATAAACTTTCTTTGCAAGGTGTGTAATTGGAGATATGATGCTCAAAGTCAAATGAATTTAGAATGCCATCCTCCTTATCGTCCTTATGTAATTTTTCTTGGCTGCTTGTAGTGGAAGTATTGCTAACAAATGTATCAGTCTCAATTTTAATTCTAAAATTCTGTCGATTGAAATCAACTTTTACATCTTGGTTGGCTTCAGTGGAAACTTCATTATGCACAATTTCCATTTTTATAAGGGAAGCATTATCAACATCTACAAGAAATTACAGTATGTTCAATAAAATAAAAGCCGAAGTTACCTTTATTAAATCAACTGTATAATATGTAGATGTTATAAAGGTAAAGACTATTTTACCTCTGGTTGCCATGTCGATGAATGCCAAAGATAAATCTATCAATTTCCTTTTTTATTGGAATTGACAGCCAGTCTAAATAATAACAAAAAGTATGAGATAAATACAATCATAATAATAATAATAACAACACATAATGACAGGAGTACGTTCAGATTTGTCGCAATGACGCTTGCTTAGTTGAGCGTCTCAATACCATTTCGTGTCGGACCGTTTCGTTTTTTGCAAGTTCCAATGAGTATGCATTTAGTCATAACATCGTATCTGTCATACATTGGAATGAATATGTTGTGAATTTAACCATTTTTTATATATAAGTATCGGTAGACTAGAATGGATGTATTAGTGACTATGGGGTCTATTCTGTAAGCATTGAGCGAACCGTTCACGAGCGGTTATCGTTGTTTGAAAGGTTTTTCGCTCTAAAGCTATTCTGTAAGGAAACAACCACCGTTATGCACTCGTTAGTGAACAGTGCACCCTTCGAGATCCAACCTTTCACGAACGGTGGCAGATTAGTCGACGTTAGCCAACGTTCGTGTTTATTTTTATAATTATAAAAGAAATTTTATATGTGAAATTGTTGTATTAATTTCATCAGAGTATGTTAAAATGGAAAGTAATTTATTTAATCCAATTGTAAATGAATTTGAAAGAATAAATATATGACGCTAATTAATCTAACCTCAAAAACTTGGTTGAGATGAATCAAGAATTATTAATAGCCGCTTATTAGGAGATAGTAGCAATTATATACTTTGAATAAATACCCGACGCCTTAATGGTACAAGGGCCTAGAAGAAGAAGAATAAATTGTTATTTTAGGTAGTACCTACCTCACCAGAGGTGGTCTTATTAATCAGGTGAAAAACCACCTGTAATACAAATTACAAAAGGATTCTTATTATTAAAAATAATCTCTTAAGAAGGTATAATAATAGTGATAGAATATTTCTCAATGAAATGGGAGAAGAAAGATTTACTATCGCAGGTTGATAATTTTACTATTGTTATTTTAAACATCTTCAGGAATTTATTTGTAAAATTTTCTTACTACATTTGAATAGGGTTCTAAAAAAATAAAATAATTATAAGTACTCATATTTTTAAATTCTTGAAGTAATTGAGAATTAGTAAAAAATATTTACACTACCTATTAAACTTGCCGAAGATATTGTAATAAACTTATATTATATGTAATTAATTTGTGTTTTTTTAGTATTTTTTACTTATGGGTATGCAATTAAAGTTGGTAAGTTTAGTTAAAACCTATATTTCAATCTTCGCCAGGGTTAGATCAACTTTAACATACAACCACTTTAAGTTGTCAATTAATGTATTAAGATTATTATATTAATGCTAATAAACTCCTAACGAAGATCCAAAACAAAATCGAAATATACGTTTAAACTAAACTAACTTTAATTGCATACCCAAAAGTGAAACAACACATTAAATAAATAATTAATAAATAAATATTAGTTGTAATTAATTTATTTCATAAAAACCAATTCAAACAAAGGACTAACTTTTAATATTATTAATAATAACTATACAAGTAGTACTATGTTCTCTTCAGCGGGGGGGTTTCTTTTAGGTGTTCTCTTACACCTAAAATGTACGTTTACTCGCAATTGAAATCAATTCAAAACTGAGACATTTTTATAAAATTGGCGCGTTCTCCAGAAATAATAAATATGACATGCGCAATATATCCTTCAAACAGTGAAACTGTATCTATATTAACGGCAAAGATGTATTACCTTTTTAGAAAACGTTAGACAGTCGTTGAGAGTGCACATAGCTCAACAGTTGGTGTTACAGAATAACCTATCTATCGATTCTCGTTGAAGCTGGCGGTGAGGAAGTCGCTAACGATCGCCGTTCATGAACGGCGCCATTCGTGAACGGTTAGTTACAGAATAGACCCCTAAATCAGTTTATTATTATATTAATAAATGTTATCAAGTATCATCCAAGTGTTGTTTATATTATTATAGCATTACCTTAGAATATAAGACTGTAGGAAGGAGCGTAACTACCTGGCGCAATGAACTTTAAAAGAGACGGATATGACGTCACACTGGCCGCCATTAGACACCACCTAAATCTGCTTTTCTCTCAAACACCGACAAATACGAAGAAGGGAATTACATTTCTTAAGTGAGTCTTCGTTTGTTTAAAATATTAAATATAAAATTTATATTCTGATTAATTTCAAAATACTATGTTGAAAATTGAGGTTATGCGGTTTATGTGCGCATTTCGAGACAGCGAGAACCGCCAATGGAAATGTCTCATTACAAAACCGGAAACACCTACTCCGCCATATTGAGACCCCATGCCGGTTGTATGTGGTAGACGATTATGTTCCTTCCTACAGTTTTATATTCTTAGAGTATTATACGAGGAGAGTTTTTTTAAGTTATCTACCTAGCTACGAAAACAACGAGTTAGAGAACAGATAAAATTTTATTTTTCAACATAAGAACCATTAACACTAACACTTATTCCAGCGTTATTCTAATAACGCTATACCTTCGAAAAAAAAACTCTTTTGGTAATTTTGCAAAATATAACCCCATAGCGTTTTCCAAGTCATCATTCGATAAAAAGCGACGCCCTCTCAAGTGTTTTTTGAGTTTTGGAAAATATAATAGTCAGAGGGGGCGAGATCGGGACTGTAAGGTGGATGTCGTGCAGAAGCAGAGTTTTCTAAGCATAACAGTGGGGGTCTTTCTTCGCGTATAGCTTTCAAGGCTTTAAGGCTTTCAAGTTCCTAATTGTGTCTTTATATACATTTCCCGTTATTGTAGTACCTTTTGGCATATACTCAATTAAGAGAATCCCCTTCGCGTCCCAGAAAACTGTGGCCATCACTTTCCCTGCAGAAAATTGCGTCTTCATCTTCTTGGGTGGTGGAGAGTCCTTATGAATCCATTGCATGGGCTCTTGTTTCGTAGGAGGGTCCCAGTGGTATACCCAGGTCTCATCCCCGGTTATAATTCTATAGAAGTCTTCATCTAATATAAAGCAGTCAGATTCTCCTCGCAAATCTGTCGTCTACACAGTTTTTGTTCGGGACTGAGCAGCCTAGGAATCCATCGTACCGACACTTTGCTCATTCCCAAATCTTCGTGTTGAATTTTAAAAACACTCGTTTCTGATATTCCCATTTCTCTAGCAATAACTGAAACTTTTACTCGGCGATCAGTCAACACCAAATCTTCAACTTTGTTGATGATTTCTTCAGTTCGTGCTTCCAGAGGTCTTCCACACTTTGTCTCATCATGAATGAATTCCCTGCCCCATTTAAACAGCTTGCACCAATATTTGATTTGGAAATAGGACGGACTATTTTCTCCATACACTTCCACCATTCTCTCATAGATGTTTTTCGGGCTACGGCCTTCTTTCATTAGAAATTTCATGACGCTTCTGTGTTCAAGCTTCAAATCACTCATTTTCGCTTCTTAAAACTGATATATAAATGACAAATGTCAAGCGATTGGAATCAAACTTGGAGATGACACTATAAAATGTCACAGCAACTTGACATAAGAAAATTGTCGCGGTAGTAATTGTTTTCATAGCTAGGTAGATAACTTAAAAAATTCCCCTCGTAGTAGAAGTAAATCGACCACCTATCGTGATTCCCATATGAACTGAAAGGTAAAAAAGTATGAATGTTTTTATATGATGGCCTACGTTTTGGGGGAACAAGTTCTGACAATTCGTCAAACAATTGTTCTGTACAGGTGTGCTGTAGGGGTGATTTTAGGTAAAGAGCGATAATTTTTAAAATCCACGCTTTTTAATATTTATATCTAAATATCTCTGGAACTAATTGCGATATCGTTGTGGTTCTTTTTTTTAAATTAACCCCCAGAGATGTTCTAACCATATAAGCTAGTTAATAAAATTTGTTTAATTAATTTAAACAATAAGTCTAAACTTGAAATCTAGCTTTTGGTGTATTGTGAATTATACAGGACGGCAAACTTTTCTATTCTTGAGAATTCTGCTATACATGCCGCGAGTGAATTAATGGGAAAGCTTTCAAAAAGTTAAAAAAAAGAATTATAGACTTATCTTTAATAGTTTTCGAGATATCGATTTATTTGTGAAGTGCTGGGATTGCGCGTGGCACACTTACTGAACCTTTATCAAGAGTTACCAAGATCAATGTTGTTTCCAGCAAATTGAAGAAATATTCCTCTTATTAATTGTGATGGAATAGTGTCGTAATTTTCATTTCGTTTTTGTTCGTTCATTTTCGTAAAATTTCAGATTGTGCAACGGAGTTTCTAATTCTCATGACATCCTATAGGGTAGAGAATGTCCTTAGGAATGAAGGGTTTCGATGATTTTTCTTGATGAACCATTAAACCACAAGCGGCGTGTTTTTGAGTATGCTTTTTAAAATTGTAATGACAGTAAATTGTCTTAACGAATATTTAGAACAATATTATTTTTTCTTTCATTTTCATAATCTTGTAGTAACTGTATTAATAAAAACGGAATGTACTCTCTAAAACTATTGTTACTTAAATTTTTGTAGTTGTCTAATTCCTTTACTTATGACATTATGTTTAATGCTGTTGCAGAGATTAATGTTCTCAGATACTTCAGAACGACTAATTTGTCAGAAATCGAAAGATTGCAAATTATCTTTCTTTTCGATTATCTGTAAAGTTTCACTCTTTCGCATCATTACTACAGTACCGCCTACATTTTGCGCTTTATTTATAATTCGCGGCATCCTAATGAAAAACGCACGGGTCTTCTAACCTTACAAGAATTATAAACCGCTTTATTTGTGTTCGTAAAGTACATTTAGTCTGTTCATTTTAAGTTTGAGATTTTTAAAGAAAAGCGCTGTATCTAAATCCATGCGCAAACTTAACATTTTTCTCAACCCCAATCAAGTGATTAGAGTAGGTGGACTCATTAGACACGCAGACCTTCGCTATGAACAGAAACTTCCCGCGTTATTGCCGGGCAAAGACCGTTTCGTAGAACTTTTAATTCTCGATACGCATAAGAAATATTTGCACCTTGGTGTTCAATCAACACAATATTTGCTAACACAAAACTTTTGGATACTAGGTTCTAAAGGGGTTATCTGGAAAATTGTTTCTCGCTGTCTACAATGTTGGAAGTTAAATCCAACATCTCCGCAGCCGCTTATGGGTGATCTACCTCCTCTCCGTGTGTCACAATTGCGCAGCTTTAAATGTGTGGGTACCGATTAAGGAGGCCCTATTCCGATTTTAATGAGCAGGCACAGATGCTCTAAATAACTTAAAACCTACATTGTGTTGTTCTGCTATTTTTCTACGCACGCCCTACACTTGAAACTTGCAAGTGATCTGACTACAGAGGCTTTCTTAGCGGCATTGCGCCGTTTTATAGCACGGCGCGGTCGTTGTTCTAAGTTATATAGTGACTGTGGTACCAATTATATAAGCGCTAGTAAACAAATCGCACAAATGTTCGCAAACACATCAGAAGCAGAACATATCGAATGGAGTTTCAATCCACCAGAAGCCTCCCACTTTGGAGGTATCTGGGAGGTCGGAATAAAGTCATCGAAAACACATTTATTTAGTGTAATTGGGGATCAGTGTCTCACTTATGAGGAACTTTATACTGTACTAACACAAGTGGAAGCGGTTTTTAATAGTCGCCCCCTTATAGCCTTTTCTTCAGACCCTAATGATACTCGTGCATTGACGACGGATCATTTTTTGACTCTTAAGCCGCTGACATGCTTGCCGGAAACGGATTTAAACCAAATTCCCTTAAATAGATTAATGCGATGGCAACTACTGCAACGTCTACACCAGGACTTTTGGTCAAGATGGTATATGGAATATTTGCATACCCTCATGCAGAGGAATAAATGGACCAAATGTACTAGTCCTACTATTAAAGTAGGGACGCTTGTTTTATTAAAAAAGGAACTTGCGCCGCCTCTGCATTGGCGCTTGGCTCGTGTTGTAGAGCTACACCCGGGTAGAGATGGTATAGTCAGGGTACATACTAACCGTGGAATCTTTGAACGACCGGTAGTTAAGGTTTGCCCTTTACCGGATTTAGCTAATTAATTATTTTATGCTCTTTCTGTGACATATGCATTAAATGCGTGCATACATGTCATTTAATTTTTTTCTTTCGCATTACTTATAATTTATATTTTTTACAACATTATATTTTTTATTTGTTTAAACCTAAGGTTAGTGCCAGTTTCCTTTTCTCTTCCGTTACTATTGCTTTCTTAAATGGCTATCCAAGGTGTAGGAAGATCTATACAGAAATTCTAACCAGCGACTTGTAGTCGGTATATACAGTCGGTGGAAATAGTTACAAATTGTAATTGTAATTTCGAAAGGTTAGATTTAATTTAAGTAGAATATTTAAGATTTTATAATTTTTGAAATGTCAGTAAAATGAAATTCATAGATTACTCTAATTAATATTTTATTTTTTACTCACTCGTTAACGTCATTTATTTCATACTCTATCGAATTGTCCATGTTTACGGCAGCGATTACAGTCCGGAAAATGCGATTTTACAGTCTAGTATGATTGTAAAACTTTTTACCGGACTCAAATAAAATAAATCAACTAAACAAATCCTTTAGTATTCAGTTACTATAGACACTCGTTCTTCATAGATGTCTATATTTTGAATTCGACTAATACTTGCCATATGTGTTCGTTGTTCATAGATGTCCATTGTCCATATTTTAAATTCGGAAATTTACTTTATAATCTTTTTTTAAATTAAACTAATAATTGCTATATGAAATAAAACGCATTACGTCATACGTTCTGGAAATGTTTTTACAGTCTCGTTTCGATGTTCCGGACTCGGCTCCTTCGTCGCCTTGTCCGTAACATCTTACTCGACTGTAAAATTGCATTTCCAGGACTTATAACGTAAATAACCTTTAATGTAACAAAACCCAAACAACGAAACCGTACTTTTACGAGCTACTGACTTGTAAAACTGACAGCTGACCTGTAAAAGTTTTACAAGTTAGTAGAATATGACATTTATAGACCAATTGTCATATTAACACGTAGAAGTTAAACAACTACGCGCGTATACGCACACTTTCACGGCTCATAATAGTTATTTATGTATTAAGGTCATAAAGAAGCTTTTATGGCCAGAAACGTTATTTCTAGCCCGAGGCGTCAGAGGGCTAGGAAAAGGCTGTAGGGCCATAAAAGCAAGTTATGCCCGCTATAAATACACTATTTTATGCACAGATTAAGTTTTAACTCAAATTTATTATTATGAAAAAAAATATAATTAAAGGAGTACGTACGTACATCAAGCCGCTGTACGTGTACTTATGTGCTTATACGAAGTACGTTACTATAGTTACTACTCCAAAATATTTAATTTCAGCTTATTTTCATTGGTGATAAGTTTACAAATTATATTAAGAACCAATCAAGTTCTACAAAAAACTTCTGACACTTAATTGACGCTTCTTTATTGCTCGTCGGACCATAAAGAGGCCCTTGGGCCGTAAAAAGACGGTTATGTTTAGATGAGTCTAGCAATAATAGTCTAATTATAATAATATATCTGTGCATACAATTATTAAAAAGGTGTCAAATTTTGTTGTCATTGTTAGGACTATAGTGTATTCGGAAATAGAGCGGAGTAGAAAAATCACGTGCACAGAGGAAGGCAGCTCGTGAATCTGTTCCTATTGGTTGTAGCAAGCTCAGGTACACACAGCTGGAAAATAATTGATTTGACGTTCATTTGACATTATGATTATCACAACACGTCCTATTATGTATTATTTTACTTTGTATACAGTATTGTAAGTATTTATTTATATTTTTTGTAATGTAGGAGTATCTAAAAGCATCGTATTCAAGGTGAGAAAAGGATTATAATGAGGCAGAAGAATTACAACCTCCTAAAAATTTACTGGAAGAAAATCCCTGGTTAACAACGTCGACGAATGAACTTAATTCGCCAAACAATTCATGTTTTTTTCGTGAAAATAAAATACCGTCTTTAGACGATATTCACAGAGTATCGATTCAAGAGAACGAAGATATAACAAGTTTTAAGAGGGCGATTATTTCATATACCTAATTAAAAAGTTAAATTTTCGGTAATACATTTTATTTTTATATTGTTTTAATATCACGTGAACTTTAATACTTTCTTACTGTTTCACAGATATATGAAACGTAACCGAAACAGTATTTTATTGGGAGTAAGAAGAGATTGTGATCTGGCGTAGACAGTATTTGCGTGCTAATAAAGAGTACAGAACTAAAGGTCGGAAAATAAAATATACTTTTTTATGAGACATGGGTAAACGTCGATCACACCAAGAATATAATTGCAATAAAGTTATCAATTATATATGCTGTTTGCTTTGACAACTTTTACTCTAGTGTGTAAAAAACATGCTCGACTTAAATCAACTTAAATGACTTAAATAAATGGGCATTCAAAGATTTTCATGGGCAACAAACACGGTGCAGATGTATCAATTTTGTGCAGAATGATAAGGGCTTGTGTTAACGCAGTTTTTACGTGATCACTCCGCTCCTATTTGGAATATATTATGGAAACAAGTTTTATATACAGTAAAACCTGTAAATCTGACCACCTGTATAAACTGACCCTCTGCTCACATTGACCACTTTTTGCAGTCCCTGCAAAAATCCCATTACTTTAATGTAAATTATACTGTATAAACTGACCACTTCTCTTTTGTGACCATTGACCACATTAATCTCGAATATTTGTTTAAAAATGTTTGTGTAATGTGACCATTAGCCAAGGGATTACTTATAACAGTTAGAACTAATCTTCTAAAAGTTTAATTAGGCATGTACATGTAAATTGCATTCAAAGAATTTCTAAGAATGCATCATAATCTCTTAATAGGGACCAGTTGGGTTCAGGTATTTCCAAGTTTTAGCTGCAAACTTTCACATTAGTAACCCTTGGATAGTTTTAAAATTGTTTTATAAAATCAGTTTTGTTTCATCTGTTGATTGAAACCATTGTGTTAATTAGTGTGCTCAAGATGACTTCAAAAAAGTTTACAAAGAACTAATTTGCAAAAAAAACAAAAGGTGTTAAGAGTTTTTAAAAACCACAGTGAAAAAAACCAGCGGAACATTTTGGTATTAGCAAACAACAGTAAATAATTACTGCTAATATTTATTTATTAATTGCTTCTTCTATAGGTTTTTAACTTTTGGTATTCAATTAAAATCGCTATTAGTTTATTTAAAGCCTGTATTTAGTGTACCCGTCAGGGTACACTAATATTGTCACGTGTGGTTTTCGTAACTGGGGAACGTAGTCAGAGGTAGAGAGGAATTAAACACAAGTTGTAAAAAACAACTATATACTAAGACAATAAGAGCGTACAAAAGGTTAACATACACATTGACATATTGATACATATTGTGAGGACGAATATGTCCTCCTAAACTAATACAATACAGGGGAGGTCGGAACCAACCCTGTTCAAGCACTAAATCTACTAACTAAGCGTAGGAGCTAGACTCCTAGTAATTATAACTAAGCCGGGCAGCCTGGTCACAACCACCCACAATTTCGCATCGAGTGGGCGATTTTAGCGCCGCCCACTCAACTAAGCAAACTAAGCCATAATTAATCAAAAGGCACTTACCCGCTTGTTCTTGATGAGGCTTCTAGTGAGTCTTGGCACAGACTGATTTGAAGCCAAAACAAGCGGGTTTATATATTGCTGAAGGCGGAAACGTTACTGAATTAATTGAATACATTAAGTGGAATACGAAGAACACATGAATACTTAATAAGATCCAAACCGTATAAATTATTCTAATGAGATACAAATTGTATAAATTATTCCAATGAGATACAAATTGTATAAATTATTCTGCAGACTGAATAATTTAGTCTAATGAGATTCAATTGGAATATTTTATTCTAATGAGATTCAAACTGTATAAATTATTCTCAAGGCAATGCAGATTGTGTGCCGCGCGTTGCGGAGTGTAGGCGGCTATCGCACTACTCTTGCTACGAAATGAATGCAAGTTGAAATGTTACAAAAGGGATTTCATTTAGAATAATTCCGTTTGTGACACTTTCCCCCTCTTCGACGGAAGAGTGGTGGGCTAGGTGTCGTGGAAGGTGTGACCAAGTTGATAGTAAAAACAACCAAATAATTCAGAGAATACAACAGGTGTAACGAATAGCTAAGTAAAAGTACGTTAAAAGAATAATGCAGACAACAAAAGGTCGAAAGCATAAAGAAAAATAAATATTGTGAAAAATAAAAAGTGAATATCGTGAAAAATAATGTTACTGACTGTTTTGAAAGATGTTTTCCAGGGTTGAAGATGAGATGTTGAAGTTGAAGATGAGAACTGCTTGGCTTGGAATTGTCTGAAGTGCGCATGGCATAGATGCGAAGCAAGTTGATGCTACCATAGTGGCGTCATGAGCTGGTTGTTGGTTGAGGTTCCATAAAAATTATTGTTCCATAGTCATAACATAGGATGTGTTTAATATAGCGGAACACATCTGGAGAGCTTATGCTCATGGAATTATTCTTCTTGACCAAATTATGCGATTGCAGCGGTAATTGGTTGCAATATTGGTCTGGAGATGATTATTTTCAAATTCGAACCATAGGTGATGGTCGGTAGAAACCAATTGGAACAGCCAGAGTATTCATCCAGTTGAAAACCATTTAGCATTTAGCTAATGCCGATGGAAAATCCATTTGTGCAGGCGAAGAAAGAAACAGTCCGTAGTAAGTAACAATGCAAAAACAAAAAATTTAGAAAAGTGAACATCTAAGGAATTCAATGAACGTACTTGAACAGTGTATGATATAAGTCTCTAAAGTAAAGCAAAGCAAAAAATACAAAAATGATTAAAAATACAATTAACTAAAACTACAGATACGTCCGCATTCATAGCAAGTGTCAAAAAAAAGTAATAGTTCGATATCAGTTAAACAAAAACATGAAAAGTGATAAAGAAAAATAAGTTCGTACATAAAAATAGATCTGAACAAAAATATTGTGAGTGTTAAATACAAGATTAATAAAATATGAATTCATGAAACAGAATAATAATGTGACACTATATTCACACTTATACGTGTCAAGAAAGAAATGGTACTGACAATAACTTTCATAAAGGAAAAATATGACAATTAGAGTAAAAAAAAGCAAATTTAGAAGTAAGAATAGAAAATATAAACCGTAAATTGCGAAAGAGAGTGTCAGCATTACAATATGTAAAATAGGAATATAATTTAATAATTTAATAATCTTAATAGTTGAGCTTAATAGTTGAACGTGGCAAGTGCAAAGTTTACATAATAATAAAACAGGTGAAACTCATAAACGACATAAAAATTTAGTTATTTGGATTAAGAGAGATTCTAAAAAGTACATAAAAAAGTGTGAAATACATGTAAGTAATTCATTCAATACTTTGCAATTGCGACAAAAAAGATAGACAAATAAAGGTGTAACAATCAAAATTAGATTGATTAATGTCGGTGAAGACAAAAAAAAGAAAGAGTGATCTTGGATCAGTGATTAAATTGTCTTACTGGTTACAGCAAGATGTCAAAATAAGGCCTGACAAAAATCTAAATATTCAAAGGTATATAAAGAGTAAGAAAGAAAAGTGGTGGTGGGTGGATTTCTGTGATTCATTTAGCATATGAACCGAGAACATGCGAAGCATTTTACGCAAGTGTTCCCATTAAAGTATAAGGCTTATAGATGATAAGAAAAATTTTGTAGGGTTTATAACCAAGGCATTTTGGAAATGAACAGCGATAGCAAATAGATAAAACTCGGTGTAGTTATTTCTAAATAGTCACAGACGGAGAATAAATATATGGAAAAATGATTTATTTTAAATTATAAAAATTATGGAAATTGGGAACGGTAATAATTTAGAAAAATGGAAATCTAAAAAATACGGAAATTAAAGTTCCATTTGCTCCCTAAGATTATACGGAAACAAATAGTGTAAACAATTTGTAATAATAAGTTAAAATGTAAATGAAATAACACTAAAGGGTTGTACCGTGCCGATTTATTCGAAGTGAATTTCAGTAGACAGATGAGGTTTTGTCACTGAATAAGAGTCAATTTCCGTGGTCACAACGGGTATGATTAATAGGTTGCTGCTAGTCAAGTCTGTAAAAAAAACAAAATTAAACATTCAATACATAAACGTAGGTTACCAGGTTGCCTTGTATGTTGCCACGGGAAGAAAACTAAATACCACCCATAGTATATATATATATTTAAATAAAAGTTAAGCCACTTATACTCCATAAAGTGTCGGTTCTGGCCCGAAAGCCCTTCACACAAATGCGTAGACGCTTTCCGGTACGTGGTACATTGAGGCCTCGTTCCACGTACAAATCCCGAAGGATAGAAAAACAACTTGAAATGAGAGCGAGAAAATAAAAACGAGAATGCACCAGGTCATAACTGGCAACGAAGTCTGACCTGTCATGGGCAGAATACATCAATACCCGCAAATAAATACAATCATAATAAAAAAACATAAAGAATGCATTCATCGCACTGCGCAGTTACAATACATATAAAATCAAGCCTGCCATTATATACCTATTCACCAATAGGCTGGTTCAGGCGAATAAATAAAGCCAAAATTTTAGGAACCGACTTTCAAGCAACGTAATTTATGTATACTTGGTAAAATAATAATAATATAATAATAATAATATATTTTTCCCCTTCCAGGCAAAAATCAAAACATTATAAAAAGAAAGAACCCTAGGCCTGGGAAAAATTCAATTAACTAATAATACAGAAAAAATCTGGTAAAAAAAGAGCTTATAATTGGGTTTATGAAGGTGACCAAGAAACGTTAAATTATCGTTAAAATCACTATATAAATTCAATATGGTATATGAAATATAAAACTTGTGTATAGAAAGACAGAGCATTATTTAATAATGTGTGTGCGAACAATGTTTGGTTCGAAGAAATTCATAATAAAAATTCATTATATAAAAAAAGGAAGGAAATAACTCCAAGGGAAAAGCAACATTAAGTACTTAACCTTAAACTACTAAAGATTCAGTGGGGAACGTTCTTAAAAAGTATAAAGAAAAATGTCAAAACGATAATCATCGTTATTAACCAGGGTTTCTGGCATAAAAGAAGAGAAAAAGAAGGGTTTTTTAGGGTGACTATGCTTTTATGAGATGCACTAGGACTTATGAAAGTACAAATGCGTCTCAAAATTAATGTATTCCAGAGAAATGCAGAAAAAAGTTGACCCTGAGTGGGTAGGCAACAAAGATCACGTCCAAGAACAAGTGGAAACTGTTTGTGGTAAGGTAAGGTCAAAAAATGCGAAAGAAACTAGTTGAAACAAAATAATTCGGAAATATTCAATTTCCATAAACTGCAGTAGAAAAAATTGTAAATAAAAAAAATAAAAAAAAAGACAATCATGAATAACAAAAAGAAAGTTTAAAAATGCTTCAAAGATTGTAATATGTAAGTTGAGTCTAAATACTCACAGGATTGGGTTTTACCGTTGAATGGTCAAATACCATCAAGAATGGGAAAGAAATTAACTATTTATTCGTAACAAGGAAAATTCGAGTATAATACGCCTAGTAAAACAATATTTAAGAAAATTAAAGTAGGGAAAATCGGGAATCAAAAAGAAACTAGGACAAATATTCATTACAAAAGAAAAATTAAAAAATGATTGGACTAGTCGTTGCATTTAAATGCTAAAGATTGACGATAAGATTTAATAAGGAAAACGCAAAAGGCATTAAATAAAGAAAAATAAAAAGATATTTGGAAAAATATTTTAATTAGCTTACAGTAGAAAATATTAATAAGAAAAAGGAAGAGATTCAATCGTGAACATCCTAATAGAGAAATTAAAATTAATCAAATAGTTGGGGAATTTTATATTACTCGGCTTACGAAGGAATGCACTTTTAGATAAGGCGGAATTGTATATGAATTTCAATAGAAACATTCAATGTCCTTGGCGTGTGCGCACAGCTGTACTATGGCCACCTGCATAATCACGACGTTCTGGATTGAAAGAAGACATTTCTAGAATCATTTTCAGAAATGAAATTGTAGTTATAAACGGAATTACTCAATTTTGGCATGGTATACGACAACCAGAAATGACCTTGAAAGGACTGCTCGTTTTTGGATCGTAGGTAATAGATAAAGACCGATATACGAAATGCGAAGCTGGCGGTTTTAAGAGACCTTGTAGGAAAAAGAAATATGTCTTGGAAGACTGATGTGGTTTATCTAAACGCAGCGTCTTCAATAACTTGCAAAGATACATAGGAAGGGGTTGTATTGCGCAAAGCGATACACGAAGGAAAACAAAATTAGTAAAATTAAGAAAATTGTCGAAAACATGACGTAGAAAAAATTAAATAGAATAGTGATTTTTCACATTCCTTGTATAAACCAAAGCTGAAAGTGACTTCCTAAAATAAAAGATTAATTAAGAATGAGGTGTTAGTTACTTAATAGGCTAAAAATGAAATACAAAATTAGTCGGATGTTAGACGCGTATATAAAAAAAAGGGATGTGTCAACAGGAAAAGGTGTATAGACAATAGGTAATTAACAAGAATACTAGAACGTATGTGTAGGTTCGAAATGTACGGTGTGCCAGATTAAATTGGAAACTGCATGCTGTTAATACGGCGGGAAAAAATCTTAAAAGTGGGTAAGTGTCTTTTAAGTAAGTAAGCAAAGATAAAATGTCATTGATAACAATTCTCCGTTAGCAACGTATAGAAGAATGATTGTGTCGCTGAAGGTTGAGCAGGGAGAATTATGCAGTTATTCCTTAAACGCGCGAGATAACCAATGTGGTTATGGGGATAGTTTATTTAAATAGTTAAGGACGTGAAACATAAAATCGATGATACGGACTATCGTGACAGTTACACAAAAACAAAAGGGATTTATTAGAGTGAAAAGATTTAAGTTTCAATAATCATCCATTAGTGAAGAATTTGTGTCTTAAATATTCGCGAGAAGCAATTACAGCCAAAATAAACCAGAAAACATGAATAGACACAAAAGAATAATACAATTTGGTAATTTTAATTGTGGCGGGACGTCTCCGCCCTTGTTGAAAATTGATAAACGAAATAGACTGTCTCCAGCGGATTTTTGAAAATATTTGTACAAAGGTACACCAAGAAGTAATTATAAAAGCAAACAAGGAAAGGGACAGATACTGCGAGGTATACTCTTTCCCCCTCTTCTAAAAAAAAAACGGATGAAACTCGTAAAAAAAGAATAAGGAAATCTATGATGAAAAGATATAAATACTGGGTAAAAAAAGAAACGTAAGTGCTATTCAGTATTAGATTATCTGATTAAAAATATGCCACGTAAGGTGTAAGGTCATTAAAAATAACAGAATTAAAAATAGGTCGGTCTGAGTAAAAAGTAATTATGTCAATAACTGTGCCTGATAAAAATTGTTGATAAAACGAAAAGAAATAAATAACAGTTACAAAGCACACTACCTTTGTTTTTAGAAATCGTAAATCGCTAAAATAAAATCAAAAAGAAGTTTGTAGATGCAAAATTTATACGAGAAATTTAATTTTAGGTTTTTCCGTAATGGGAGACTGTAGGGACAATGTCGAGTGAACACTACTATGATCGTAATGCGTGGACGCTGGAAGAGCATAACCTGCCGCTAGTGCAAAGATATCGTGAGCCAATTAACAAGAGGGAACGCAAGAGAAAAACACTAATTAACCGTTGTGGAAAGTTAGCGTTAATTTAAAACTAATACGAAAAATATTGACATAAAGAAAAAGGACAATGAAGAATAGATAAAAATATTCATAAAAGGTTTTAAAATTGGTTTTAAAAATCTTGCGGAAAAAGAAATAAAACGGGTTTTTAAAAAGAAATTAATAGAAAATTGCCGAAATAGGACATAGCTAAAATTCATCAGAATATCGTTAGGGTCAAAAAATAATTTACGGAAAAACTTAGTAAAATTTATAGTGTGTTGTTGAAACGTTAATATTAGTGAGATATCAGATTTTAAGGATTCCAATAGAAAGAATCGAAATTAACAATGAAAACGGCAAAAGATGACATTATTAAAGAGAAAAAAACGTGGTACTGCAAAATTAGCATACGAGAATGGTTAATCTTAGAGGAAAAAACGCTGAGTTAAAAAGAAAATTCGCAGGGGAAAAACAGGGATCATAAAACCAGTGACCAGAATATTGTATCATTGTTGTTGATACAACAATGATACAATGATATCCGAGATGATTCTCGGAAGAGAAGCACGGATCTTTACTACAAGTGGAGTGATTCGAAAGGTTTATCGGGAAAAGAAGCACGACCGTCCACCACAAGTGGAGTGATTAAAAAAAAACTCGTAGGGGAAATAAAATGAAGCGAAAATAAGGGTGTCCCGGAAAAGAGCACGGCCGTCCACCACAAGTGGTGTGGTTTAAAAAAAAACGTAAGTACAAAAAGGGTGCAAGAGGGTATCTCGGAATCGAATCACGCTTCTCCACCACAATGTCACGTGGCGTTTTCGTGACTGGGGAACGTAGTCAGAGGTAGAGAGGAATTAAACACAAGTTGTAAAAAACAACTATATACTAAGACAATAAGAGCGTACAAAAGGTTAACATACACATTGACATATTGATACATATTGTGAGGACGAATATGTCCTCCTAAACTAATACAATACAGGGGAGGTCGGAACCAACCCTGTTCTAGCACTAAATCTACTAACTAAGCGTAGGAGCTAGACTCCTAGTAATTATAACTAAGCCGGGCAGCCTGGTCACAACCACCCACAATTTCGCATCGAGTGGGCGATTTTAGCGCCGCCCACTCAACTAAGCAAACTAAGCCATAATTAATCAAAAGGCACTTACCCGCTTGTTCTTGATGAGGCTTCTAGTGAGTCTTGGCACAGACTGATTTGAAGCCAAAACAAGCGGGTTTATATATTGCTGAAGGCGGAAACGTTACTGAATTAATTGAATACATTAAGTGGAATACGAAGAACACATGAATACTTAATAAGATCCAAACCGTATAAATTATTCTAATGAGATACAAATTGTATAAATTATTCTGCAGACTGAATAATTTAGTCTAATGAGATTCAATTGGGATATTTTATTCTAATGAGATTCAAACTGTATAAATTATTCTCAAGGCAATGCAGATTGTATGCCGCGCGTGGCGGCGTGTAGGCGGCTATCGCACTACTCTTGCTACGAAATGAATGCAAGTTGAAATGTTACAAAAGGGATTTCATTTAGAATAATTCCGTTTGTGACAATATTATGGCGGAACTTAATAATAATAGGTTTAGATATGTCAATAATAAAATATTTTATTTCATTTCGTATTTCAAACGATTGTTTATATACCATAATTTTAGTAATATAAAGTATATCTTGATATCCGTTGTCAATGACACCGGAGTTCAAGACGTGCTTGATCTCCGTTGTTGTTGGCAACGTAAATAATTTGATGTTGCATTACAGCCACATGCATGCATGCATGCTGTTTTTTATCTCCTTAGTTACGCGTATGATGACACAGACAAGGCAATTTGCTTCTTTATGCAATAAATTCTGATGGATTTTAAAAGGGAGAAATTAGGATTGAAATACGAAATAAAATAAAACAACTTATGCAATACGGAGATCAACTTTCTTTAAATCCTCGAAGATGTTATAACGCCTCGGCTGGCGCCTCGGCGTTATACATCTTCTTGGATTCTTCTTACGTTCCGCCATAATATTAGTGTACCCTGACGAAGACTCAAAATGAGTCGAAATATAGGCTTTAAATAAACTAATAGCGATTTTAATTGAATACCAAAAGTTAAAAACCTATAACAGTAAATAATATTAAAAAAAAGAAAATTAGAATATCAACAACGTTACGAAGAAGATGCTTTAGACTGCTTCAGAAAAAGACATTTAACAGAATTTGAAGGGGTTAATTGATTAACTGTAAATTGGTTTTTAAAAATGCGTAGTGTAAATGCAAGACTTTCTGGATCAATGTTACAAGAAGTAGAATTAAAATTTGAACAGCAGTCAAATTTGCCTAATTTTAAAGCAAGTCGGGTTGGCTTGAATCATTTGAAAAACGAAATTTCCCAGAAAAGTTTAGTTGGTGATGTAAATGAAATTGATCCTGCAACAGTAATCGATTTTCGTATTTGTTTTACAGAGTTTGCAAAGGTCTTTAAATCGGAGGATATTTTTAATGCTGATGAGTGTGGGCTGTTTTGGGCAAATTGTAGTGTATAAAGAATTCACACTTTTACAAAGTGACCACCTGCTTAAATTGACCATTTTGGGTCAGTCCCAAAGGTGGCCACTTTAGGCAGTTTCTACTGTAGTATGAACAAAAGTAACTCCGTCAAAGGTGCCTTTGGAATTTCAAACTCGTGTATTACAACACCAGAAAATTATATCAAATTAATAACAACTGTCACTGTCAATGGTCTCTGATTATTTTGTATAGTTTTTTAGTGTGGTAATACACATGAGTTCAAAATTCCAAAGGCACCTTTGATGGAGTTACTTTTCGTTCATACTATAGAAACAATAAATGTTGCGTGTTGTTTATGAATGAATAACAAAATATTATACATTATACGCAAGGTAACTGTTTTTACTGGCTCAAGGTGACAGGCTAGCCTGTCGGCTCACCAATCATTTCCTTCTATCTATCTATCGCCAGTAAAAACAGGTTTACCTTGCTAATAATATAAAATACTATTACTGTACTGGTAATTATACATATTGCACCAAAGCCACCACATAATCTCTTTTAATAACAATTTGCCATGAGAGTGCAGATCAATCTTTGGTGTGTCCTCAATACTGTGTATTGGAAAATTTACGCTGGACGCCAAGTGATCAGAAAAGGACGACAGAAGACACAAACATATAGCGGTTAAATTAAAAAATTAACATCCTTCTCCTACCAACATAAGAAATTGTAAAATTCCCCGACTTTTCTGTTTTCCAGAATGAAAGGAAGTGGGTTGATATGGACTATTGTTGGGCTCTTGTATAGTTAAGAAAAAAAAACATTTACATAATACATTTTTAATAATTTTTACATTAAAATACAGATATGTATTTAAGTTTCGTATTTTTTTAATATAATTATATACACAATCTGTTCTTTAGTTTTAATTTTTCAAAATCTTTCAAAGTTGGGTCTTTAATCAATTTTTCTGCGTTCTTGTGCTTTTTTATATAGAAGTGCACTATGTACCAATTTATTTATTTATTTCTATAATAACCTCATTTCATATCTTCTTACACTCCAAGCACTAGCATCTTACACTGCATGTATTCAATTTATATAGTTACACAGTAGGTCTATTATATTTATTGTTATATATTCTTTATCATCTTTATAGTAGCGTTTAGTTAGAAATGTTTTTTCCACATCTCTGAATAAGATTGCATTTTTATTTTTTTTGTAACTTATAGTTAGATTTTTGATTTGTTGGTTGCAATAAATAAATAAAATAAATAAAACATAATAAATAAAAATAATACATAAAGTCAGAAGTAAAGTGGTACATTGGGGTTCGGTGAAAATAGAAATAATTTTAATTTAAAAAAATTTTAACTTCTTAATGGTTCATTTTTGAATATAGTAACTAACTATAAATATATTTAACTGATCTATTTTGATCCACAAAATCTACTCTCAAACATTAGCACCACCTTTATTTTTGACTGACAAGAAATTAATTAATATAACGAGAAAATATAAACAATTTTTTTAGAAGCTACATATATTTTATATAGCAGCATGGAAAAATAAATAACTATTAAATACACACACATAAATTATTCATTTCAATTAAATAATAAACCATTGCGATTTTAAAGCTGATTTCTTCACAATACTGAAAAAGCAATCCAGATTTCTGTAAAAGTAGCTCCTGGACGATACGTATAACCTCAAATGCTACCATAAATTGCTCTATATGTTACATAAGCAAAAATTGGATATTTAAATTACTAATACACGAAACATATATTTAAAACATTTAATATTTTTAAAACTACAGCGCTTCAAACTGGTTGCATGTCGTCCAGTTTCCCTTTAAATTAACCAGTTTTGGATTGCCCTATATTGTTTACATTTCCAAGACCTTATTAATAATTAACATAGCCGAAATGTAAACCACTGTTTGTCAACATATATGTACGTACAAACCTTATGACTAAACATTTACATCATTAAGCGTATACAAAAAGTGAAATTGCAGTCATTGTTATAGATACTGCAAAAATCTTAGTTCAATTCGCGTAAAGATCGGTGTGTATGCAACTTTAAATGATTTTTTTCAGTTGCAGACACAAGTGGATAAAGGATGTATGTGACATTTCCAAAAGAAATGAGATTTTCCATGGACAAAGATTTTAAGTACCTAAAATTCTTTTCAGATGGGTTTCGTGATTTTATAAGTATTAATAAGAAAGTTCCCAGATATTAAAACTATAAGTCTATATGACATTCTCTGCAAATAATGGTTTGTTACATGAACCCTGTGTCTACTTGTGTCTTCAATTATCTTCAAGCATTTATTGATTAACATTAAAAAAGCTATTGGTCATGATAACGTATCATGTGTCTTTTAACGTGGCACATCAATGAACACCTATAATCACATATACTGCACTTAAAACGATTTTCACCAGTATGATTTTGCATGTGCCTCTGCAAATTATTTTTCCGACTACAACTATAATCACACAAGTTACATTTAAAAGGTTTCTCACTACTATGAACGAACATGTGTTCTGTCAAGCTGTGCCTATAAGAACACTTATAATCGCATATTTTACATTCATATGGCTTTTTACTACTGTGAACTAACATATGCTTTTTTAGACTACTCTTAAGTGAACACTTATAATTGCACAGATTACATTCAAAAAGTTTTTCACCAGTGTGAGTAAATGAATGTTTCTTCAACCTGTCTTTTGATGAACACATATAATTGCACACTTTACATACAAAAGGTTTCTCTTGACTATGAGTGAACATGTGTTCTTTCAAACTGCTTCTGTATGAACACTTGTAATCACAGAGGTTACATTTATAAGGTTTGTCACCACTGTGAATGAACATGTGTTGCTTTAAAGTACTCTTAAATGCACATTTATAACTACATATGTTACATTCAAATGGTTTTTCACCACTATGAATAAAGGTGTGCACTCTCAGGACAGTTTTTGATGAGCATTTATAATTGCAGATGGTACATTCAAAAGGTTTTTTACCAGTGTGACTAAACATATGGTGTTTTAAACTGGTCTTAAATGCACATTTATAATCACAAATATCGCATTGAAAAGGTTTGTCACTAGAATGAATGAACATGTGCTTTCTCAAATTACCCTTATGTAGGCATTTATAATCGCAAATGGTACATCCAAAACGCTTTTCACCACTGTGGATGGACATGTGCTTTCTCAATATACTTTTCAGCGGACATTTATAATCACATACATTGCATTCAAAAGGCTTTTTATTATGAGACAATACATGCACTTTCAACTTAATCTTCGATGCACATTTAAAACCACAAACGTTACATATAAATGTTTTCTCGTCACAGTCATTATTTATGTAAGATTTAAAGCTTGCTGTGGGTAAAGTTTTCTTATCTTGTTCTTTTGGTAATTCCTCTTGAATGACTTCTTTGTGCTTTGTACAAAAGACATCCTTAGTAAAAGTATCAACTTCCTTTTTAATTTTATGATTCTCTATCTGTAGATCCATGTTCATATCCAACTTGTCTTCAGCTACTATTTTATGTATAACTTCAGTCTTTGTGGTAGTGGCATCTTCAACACCTATAATATACATAAATAATTTTGATTGCTATAAAATGAAAGTGTTTTTACCACTAGATGCCATTGTGAAGACTTGTGCCTATTTCATTAAATTAAATGTACACTATTACACAATATTAAACCCTTCATAATTCTTTCAGTTTTTACTAAAAGCATTTTTTTTCGATTATTTTTTTCGTAGTAATTACGGATTTTGCATATTTCGACTAATTTCTTGACAGTTGTGCTACATGTTTATTTTTTTTCGAGTTACGTTCATTAACAGAGGGTATGTTCGACACTCTGATCCAGAATGCGCTATCGACTGTATGTTATAGGTTTGTTACCTCTCTGTCGCGAACTCGATCTAGTTAATAGTAGAGTTCCTGAATGAAAACCTTAACTGTGTTATTTTAGAGTTAGGGCACGGACATGGCGGACTTTAGTGTACCAGGCAGGAGCTGTAAAAAAGCAACACTGTAATTTTACCCATACTTTCAAGGAGCATTAGATTATATTTATTAAAAAAACACACAAAACAGAAGTTGACATTTCAAATCTTGGTTAGAATAATGTCAAACAACTGTCACAGTGTTATCTTCTTAAGAAGTATTAGTAGATAACAGACAATTAATAATCTCTCTGGATTAGTGTTCTCCATGCAAAATTTTAATTATAAAATTATATAAATAAAAAATGCAAATTTATATTTTATTAATAAGAATGAATACGAATAAGTTTATTAAGAAACTAATCCTATTTACATAGTAGGTATATAAATCAGTGTTGATTTCCGAACTAACAGCAGTTGATTTTGAAATTGGAAATGAAGATCTCTCAGTGACCATATAAGGTATATTGCTGGATATATATCTTTCAAAATTTGTAGTAAAACCAACTGCAATACTTGTTTAAGTTTTTTAAGAAGTGAGTCAGCTACCACTGACAATGACTATTTTAGCTAAACTAACAGGAGAGTGTTAACTGTTCCGTCCAATTTAGTCATATTGTTTAAATAGCGTAAGAATGTTTACAAATACGATTTATGTACCTGTTGTAGTTTACGTCTATTTTGTTAATGAATTTTAGTTAAAGTTAATATGCAATTGAAAAATGTCCAACAGCCATTAATAACCTACTGTTTTCTAGACCACAACTCAAACCTTTTTCGGTTTAGGTGGACTATTAGGAAACATTAAACTTACACTGATTTATACCTACATGTAAATAGGGTTAGTTTCTTAATAAACTTATTTTTATTCATTCCTATTAATAAAATCTCTTAAATATCAATTAGCATTTTTTATTAAAAATAAAATTATTAATTTCATCAGCACGACCAGTAAAGGAGTTATTTATGTTATTTTTAGATGCAACATTTAACGCCCTGAATTCCTTCCATAGTGCTTTAGAATTTTTAGAATGAAATATTTTAAATTGCAGATAAGCTCTTTTTTCATTTTTTATTGCAGTATTTGTAAAATTGCGCAGCGTCCTGTAATACTCCCATGCTGCTGTGGTTTTTATGTTGTTATATTTAGTTTTAGCCTTATCCCTTAAGCTCATTAGCAATCTAATATTATCAGTTAGCCATGGCCGCCATCTTTTTGTTATTTCGATCGTTTTCCACGGAGCCTGTTTGTTAAACAAATTTAATATCCTAGTATTTAAGATAATAACTTTTTGATTAATATCCTTTTCATAAAATATATCGTCCAAGGGGAATGATTGTAATTCAGTATAGAAGTAATCAAGATTAAAGTTTTTGTAGTTTCTATAAGTATAAATAATAGGAAAACACGGCACTTTTTGACATAAAATTTCGCAGGCTGTTGGTCTGAGAAATGACAGTTGACGACATTCTTTTTCTGAATAAGTGAAGGTTGAGATGTGATGATAATATCTAATAAACGATCTTCTCTAGTTGGTTCGTCATTATTTGATTAAAATTTAACGATTCTAACATATTATTAAAATATTCCGTAGACGAATTGGCTGCTATTAGGAAATCCACGTTTCCATCCCCTAAACATACAATATGGTCTGAATATGGTGTACACAACATAATGGAATTCTCAACTTCATCTATAAAGTTCTTATAGTTATGAGTTGGAGGTCTATAAAACACTCCCAGTACAATACCTTTATTATTAATTTTAACTAATACCCATAATTGTTCTAAATCATTTGTGCTAATAATACATTTAAACATACATTGTTTAATATAAAAAAGAACTCCACCTCCCCTACTACCACGATCCTTACGTACCAAAGTATAATTTTCAATATCAATTGCTCTAGAAGGTACTTCTTCCGATAACCAGGTCTCACATATGGCCAAAATTTCAAAATTTTCTATTAAATCTCTGATTTCATTAATCTTCGGTATTAATGAGCATACGTTGATGTGTCCAATTAGCAAACAATCTTGTGACATATAATTACCCTAAAAAAAAAGTATAGGTTAAAAATAATAGTAATTAATAAATAATTATAGTAAGAATTTGTCATACACAAAATATGAAGGAATCGAATACTTCTAATTCATATAAATAACACTGGCCAACACATTTTTTGCTGACTTGTATATGAGATTTGTTCTTTACTAATTTGGGTGTGCTGAATCCGAAAATCATATTGGTTTTTGCGTATCACGTCAAAATTTAATTCTATATCATTTTATGCTCTTTGAAGAATTGCAAATGCGGCCAAGTTGTAACTTAAGAACTTATACGATATAAACAAAGTATAAAATTATAATAATTCATTTATTTATTTAGGTACAATATTTACATAATGATCATTCAAAAAACTACAAAAGTGTTAGTAATAAAGAAACAACAGTCAGGGAATAAATTTTATTTTGTAGCACTTTCTGCTGTGCATTTTGGTTTGGCAGTCCCTTTGAACAGTAGTCGGCCATCATATGAGAATCCCATCTTCCTTGGTACCGAGTTTCCATGGTTTTTAAATGTTGATGAAATCTCTCGCCTTGCTCATCGCTTACAGCACCTAAATTTTCGGGAACCTATCAAGATGGCTATGAAGGAAATGAAGCTTTATGCTCATGTTACAACCTAGGCGGTGAAATTTTTCAAGCATTGATTGCACTAGCTCTTTATAATTGGATGCTTTTTTGTTTCCAAGAAAATTGTTCGCGACCATCGTGAATGAAGTCCAGGCTTCTTTTTCTGCTTCGTTCATAGAGTTGATGAAATTTGGATCTCTCATTAAAGTTCTAATTTGAGGTCCATCAAATACCCCAGCTTTGATTTTTTCGTAACTTAGTCGTGGAAACTGTTCACATATGTACTGGAAACAGTCACTTCGCAAATCTAGTGCTTTAACATATTGCTTCATAAGACCCAGTTTGATGTGAAGAGGTGGAAAAATTACTTTTTCTCTGTCGACTAAAGGTTGACTTATAATATTCTTTTCTCCAACAACTAAGGATGTTCTAGGAGGCCAATGTTTCTGAATCCAGTGTTGGTTTCTATCTCGACTATCCCAGAGGCACAAAAAGCAAGGAAATTTTGTATATCCTCTTTGAAAACCAAGTAAAAAGTTTACCATTTTGAGATCCACACAGATGACCCAGTTATGGTCTGTATATTTTAGTAAATCTATCACCTTATCAATGTCGTCATATGTTTCCTTTAATTGAACGGAATATCCAATAGGAATTGAACCGAAAACATTCCCGTTGTGTAGTAGGACACACTTGAGGCTTCTGCTGTCGATAAACAAACGCCACTTACTTGGGTCATATTGTACAACGCCCATTTGAGTTAGCAAATCTGGCACATTGTTACAATAAACAAATTCACGCTCTTGTTTAAAATATTGCACAAGATCACTTTCCATTTTACGATAAAAAGTTATCTTCGTAGCTTGCTTGAGTAAGTTCTTTTCATTTAGTCTTGAAGCTAGCAGTTCCGATGATTCCTTTGGTAGGCCCAAATCCCTTACTAAATCATTTAATTCTGCTTGAGTAAAGCGTTGTGGTCCATAATTAGAAACTATATCTTCATTGGCAGAATCTACATCTGAATCATCTTGCTCTTTAATAACATCTGACATGTATTCAGCATCCGAGTGCTCAAGTGAAGGAAGCTCTTTATAAACTGGCACAGGTATTCCATCGGAATGAGGTACTGGTCGAATCGCGGAGTCAATATTCGGATATACAATTTTATTCTTATTCTTGGTATTATAACCGGAGGTCTGAGTTAAACAAAAGTAACAATCATCTACGAGGTTTTTCGGTTCACGCCATATCATTGGAACGCCAAAAGCTAATTTCTGACGTTTTCCTTTGCTCCACTGCCGCAAATTTTCCATACATGATTTACACACTTTATGTGTAGCCCATGACTTGTCTTTATCAGCAAGTTTTACATCAAAATAAGCCAAATACATTTTCTTAACGAAAACACTAATATTTGTCCTTTGACTGGGAACGGTGAAGCTGCCACAAATGTCTGCCTTCGAGTAGTGGACATGATGTAGTTTCTTCACTAACAACTAACATGTAACTAGCATCACCCTTGATTACTTTTAAATAGTTCTAAGCGATCAATACTTTCTAATAAAATCTCATTAAACCCTAATATGTTGACGATGAGGACTAGCTTAGTAGACTTGATTACTTTACAATTGTTTATTACTTAATTATCTAATTAAGTACTTAAATATTATGAGGTACAAGTGTATATTATGCTAATGACTAAATGTATTTGGAATGTCTAAGAATTCCGTAAACAATTAAGAATTTGCTGCATTTTGTTAACGATTTTCAAGAATTTTGGATTCGGCAAACAAGAAACGGCGTAGAAAAAAAAAACTGACGTGATAGGGAAAAACGGAATTTATATTTGGCATTAGCGTACCAATTTTAGTTAAAATCAAGAGTCAGATCAAAATCAGCAGAAAAAAATTCAACACATATTGCGACCATACGAACTTAACACTTTTATGGTTTTATTAGAGTTTTCCTTGTGCATATACAGTGTGTAAATAAAGTAAGGAATAAAATTTATATTTTTTGTATTACCACTGTTTGAAATAAAAGCTCGGACACGTGAATTTTATTTGTTTCTTGTGGATGGTATGGTCGTCAATTTTAATTTTTTAGTTTACTACTATGGGGCCTATGACGTCATCGACTTTTTTTTAAATGGAACCCCTTATTTCTTAAAATGAAAAGCATATTTTTTTCTAAGTTCAGCAATACCCCATAAGTGGTATTTAAAATTAGTATTTTTTGAATTATGGAGGACCAAATGTAATAACTTTTCACAAAAATAATACTTAATCTTTCAAGTCTAATAATTATTTTCGTGAAAGCAAATTGTAAAGAACCTAGATTAGGTTTCTAAACATTGGCTCGGACTTGGACAAAGTTTATTGAGCCGAGAATTAATACCAGGGTGTTGGTTATCCCTTAAGCGACAATAATCAAACAGCCGAGACTCGAGAAATAAAAATTGCTTGAAACTTGGGTGAAATGAGAGAACCGAGTACTGGTAAGTAATAATAATAATAATTATTACTATTATTACAACCCATAACCTGGAAACTAGGCCCCAGAAGCTATAAGCTTGTGCGGGAGGGAAGGTGCGATTATTATTATTACGTAGGCCCTACGTGCGACTGCAGCCGACTTACAGATGGAACAGCGCAAATCCCGCATTTGTGTCACAGCTCAGGAAAACTGCAGAAAACCTTAACCACATCTGCCGGCACAGGGAGTCGATCTCGGGCCACTTGAGTGAAAGTCCGGCACGCCAGACATTACACTACCAAGGCTGAAGTAAACGTCAATTTACGCTTGAGTAGAAATTAGAGAACCAAGATTCGATATTTGAAAGACTAGACTTGGATCAATGTCGTGAGAAAACGACTGTCCAGTATTAGTAGTATAGATATGTTCGTTCTAGCCCAAAATCCCATGTATTTTCTTAATGAAGGTCCGTTTTGGATTTCAAGGTCATCCGCGAAATTCGAGTTTCATTTGCATATCATTCGCGGGGTCATTAGTGGATCATTTGCATATCATTCGCGGTGTTATGTATGTATCAGTAACGGTATTATTTGCATATCACGATCTAATTAATTTAATTCGCGGGGTCATTAGCGGATCATTTTTATATCTCGCGGGGTCATCTGCGTATCTCATCTCTCTCTCTACTCATTCCCAACTTGGATTTCCCGCCCATAGATATGAATTCACTCTGCTGCCATCAGTCGGTGACGTCATATGATCGGTATAGTAGATTTCTATACGCCTGTAGATAGGCAACCCGCTATATTTTTTTATAAAACCAATGGAGCCAGCAGGGTTTGAACGCTCGACCGTCTGGTTATAAGCCTAGGACTTAACCATTACACCATGAAGGTAATCTATTAAAGCACTGTAAACGGGTTATAAAAAAAATTGTTGACTAGCGACCACGTACTCATAACATAATACATGTCAGTAATTTCATATTATCAGATATGATATTCATTATTATTATTAATTTTAGATATAAATCTAAACGTGATACATTATTATTATTAATTTTAAATATAAATGTAGACATTATAGTCGTTTAAAATATAGTAACATCAATTTATTTATTAAAATAAAAATAACCCATAGCTAAATTATTAATATCAAGAAATTTATTAAAAAGAAAACATTTCAATTCTAAATGTAACTGCTTTCAAATAAATACATAATAAACAAAACGCGCTTAAACAAACGCAAATCATTAGCAAAGACGTGTTTTAGTTATAAGTTTAAGCAATAACAAAATGATTGGAATTTCTGATCATAACAAAAATGGAATAGCGTAATACGAAAATGCTTTTAAATTAATCCGCATAATGGTCGGCATACAACAATACATTTTAAAACTAATTCATGGTATCGTTTGCATATCTCATCTCTCATTTACATAACTCATATCTCATTTTGTACATCTCATTTTTATATATTATTTGTCATATCTCATCTCTCTCTCTCATAAATTTATTTTAAAATAAATCTTATGTTGTCATTCCTATTTGATATTTAAATATAGATCTATAGGTCATCATGTAATTCTGCGAAAACAATTTAACATGTAGAAACAGCTAGGGTAATAATAAAAATTTGCTTTCAAGTATACAAAGTATCTCTAAAGATTACTGTCAATCACCAGTCAGATTATCTCTATTGCATTCTGACATGTTTAAATATACGTCATAAACATTTAAAATACGGTTTACAAGTAAAGCAAATTCTAATTTGAAAGGAAACACTTACGGTCGTTATGATTTCTTAAAAATTTATTTAAAAAATTCCGATAAATATTTATAAATAAAACTTAGAAAAAGGAATATTGTGTGGTACCATTTTAAAGTCAAAAAGCTTATACCGTTTTAAATTTTACGCTTTTCAACTGTTGTCGTTGTTAAATGAAATTATACTTAATTAGAAATGTAAACGTCATACGGCTAACATTTAAAATACATCCGAGCAACATAATTGATAATTATCATATAGAATTTTGAATTTTCTCGTTACGAGTCATTAAGTTTTCAAAACAATTATCATTCTGTTATTACTAAGTTCAAAGGAATTTTAAGCCTTAGATTTTCTAACAAATAATTACAGTTGTATTATTCATCTTAAATACAATAAATTAATTTTAAAAACCGCAGTTTTCAAAAGATTGTTTCTTTAAATATTCTAATATTCAGGGCTATATGAACCAAAACGATTAAAAAATAAACATTCTTCCCCTGTTATGTGAATAGTATAATAGTCAGGTATCGTAATCCCTAAAAGCAATCAAGCTTAAGCTATTTCGACGAAAACAAAGAATTTTTAAAAATAATTACAAACTCTTTAGTACGAACAATAACATTCAACATTCTAGTGTTGTATTAAAATCTAGAGATTTCAGAAAAACGGTTTTAAAATAAATTGTATGTAGTTATACATTGTGAAATAAAAAATGCAAGAATAAAATACATACACGGATTAAAGTAAACTATATATTAAACGTAGAGTAATGATTTATGTTGTATTCAGTCATTAACTTTAACTCGATATATACAAATTCATATATGAGAGAAATGTTATATAAGTCAATACAGCACTATAACTATCATTTATTGAGCTATACAAAGAGATTTATATCTACGCTAAACTAAAGATTAATAGAAGTAATGCATTCCTGATATCATAAGATAACGATAAAACACATGATTGTTTTTAAATATTATACCCCAGTTCTCTCAAGAATGCATAAAATTTTCGAAATATCTGTTTATTATTTTACTTAGCACATATAAAAGTAGCAAAATGAATTTCTGTTTTAACCTGTTAACTTTTATGTACTTTATTCAGCTTGACCCTAATTATGAATAAATGAGAAAACATGTTATCAAGCTGTTCAAAATTCGAATGTCTAGAAAAAATGGGTAGCTCTTACTGAATATACGAAGAATACGTTTTAGGTATGTATTGAGATACATAACATTTCTCTCATATATGAATTTATATACAACGATCTAGATCTTGCTACCGTATATGTTTAACATAAAAATAAATGAAAACTATAAACTTCTTTTATCGTTTTTTATTTAGAAAATTTTAATAATAATAATATTAAATTTTTGCATTGTACGACATATTGATAGGGTAGGTGAATTGCAGGCATTTAGCAGGCCCGTGTTTCTAGCTGTGGATCATAGGCTAGAAGAAGAATCAGAAAAAAGTATTAGGCAATGTTCACTGAATAGACTACCTGTTACATTTCATACCTTATTCGTTTCGATAAACATACCGTCAGCATACGGTTGATATCTTTCTGTCTTTACTTTACCTAGGTAAACCAATCCTAGAGACAGAGTTTTATTCGCTATCTTCTCGTTGAGATCGACCACTTTATCTTCAGTAAGTTGGTCGGCGAATCTTTTAGGTAGATATGTTATAGACTTATATTTCTAAGGTATCAAAAATAATTACAAATTAGTATTAATTATACGAGTTTACTATAGATACGACGAATATCCTATAAAAGTATATAGTATATTATTACATATCTTCATATTTCGGAGTTGCTGAAATGTATGATATATTGTAAAATAACGTTTAAATAAGAGTTTACTTTAGATGCTACGAATATCTATATGGTGTATAAACAATAAGAACGTATATGTAGAAATCGCTTACAAGGGTAGTAGATATAACGAAAAGGGTTAAAATCTGTTCAAAATTACATTACGTCTAGAAAACTAGAAAATTTGATAATTGTAGCATACGCATGTTAAATGTACCTATTCTTTCACCTCGTCTGTAGTAGATATAATGAAAAAGGATAAAAATCTGTAGTATAGGGTTTATGCTTATACTCAGGCTCGCAATCATATGTAGCGTATCGATGCTTACATAGTATAATTATTTTCTCAACGTAGGATATATCGATATTTTTCTAGTTTGATTAAATCCTATAAGTTATATTCATTTCATCCTTTTTATTCTGTTAAGACATTTATAATAATCATAGGGGGCCTGGTATGGGCATAAACCGATTGCACCTATTCTTTCACCTCGTCAGTAGTTAGACTCGAACTTTATGATTTCATATATGAAGAATACGATTAGTAATGAATACTCTATGGTCTAGAATACTTTTATAGGGGCTAGGAAGCTTGATTTGAATACTACAATCTTGATCACGTGGTTGGAGTGTACTGATACCTCGATTGTGTGCATAGAAGTATAATGAGTACCTATTATCGTATATTCAATTTAGTTGAATATATGTAGTACAACTTTATAGATTCTAGAAAGTTCCTATCAATATTAGAACAATGAATGTAGACTGATGTGTGTGTTATATAATACCGATTCTCGCATATACCAACTTAGGAGCTAGCTGCTGACTCTGCATGACATTAGATGATTATGATAATGATAGATGATCGTGATAAAGAATGTTGTTATTTATAGCAGTGACTTTATTACAATTCTTACTAGAATATAATTGTATGATATCATATCATGATATGTACCTACAACTCGATTACCTACAATTTGACTACCTAAATTAGACCTTAGTCTAAGAATAATCATGTGTTTTATCGTTATCTTATGATATCAGGAATGCATTACTTCTATTAATCTTTAGTTTAGCGTAGATATAAATCTCTTTGTATAGCTCAATAAATGATAGTTATAGTGCTGTATTGACTTATATAACATTTCTCTCATATATGAATTTGTATATATCGAGTTAAAGTTAATGACTGAATACAACATAAATCATTACTCTACGTTTAATATATAGTTTACTTTAATCCGTGTATGTATTTTATTCTTGCATTTTTTATTTCACAATGTATAACTACATACAATTTATTTTAAAACCGTTTTTCTGAAATCTCTAGATTTTAATACAACACTAGAATGTTGAATATTATTGTTCGTACTAAAGAGATTGTAATTATTTTTAAAAATTCTTTGTTTTCGTCGAAATAGCTTAAGCTTGATTGCTTTTAGGGATTACGATACCTGACTATTATACTATTCACATAACAGGGGAAGAATGTTTATTTTTTAATCGTTTTGGTTCATATAGCCCTGAATATTAGAATATTTAAAGAAACAATCTTTTGAAAACTGCGGTTTTTAAAATTAATTTATTGTATTTAAGATGAATAATACAACTGTAATTATTTGTTAGAAAATCTAAGGCTTAAAATTCCTTTGAACTTAGTAATAACAGAATGATAATTGTTTTGAAAACTTAATGACTCGTAACGAGAAAATTCAAAATTCTATATGATAATTATCAATTATGTTGCTCGGATGTATTTTAAATGTTAGCCGTATGACGTTTACATTTCTAATTAAGTATAATTTCATTTAACAACGACAACAGTTGAAAAGCGTAAAATTTAAAACGGTATAAGCTTTTTGACTTTAAAATGGTACCACACAATATTCCCTTTTCTAAGTTTTATTTATAAATATTTATCGGAATTATTTAAATAAATTTTTAAGAAATCATAACGACCGTAAGTGTTTTCTTTCAAATTAGAATTTGCTTTACTTGTAAACCGTATTTTAAATGTTTATGACGTATATTTAAACATGTCAGAATGCAATAGAGATAATCTGACTGGTGATTGACAGTAATCTTTAGAGATACTTTGTATACTTGAAAGCAAATTTTTATTATTACCCTAGATGTTTCTACATGTTAAATTGTTTTCGCAGAATTACATGATGACCTATAGATCTATATTTAAATATCAAATAGGAATGACAACATAAGATTTATTTTAAAATAAATTTATGAGAGAGAGAGATGAGATATGACAAATAATATATAAAAATGAGATGTACAAAATGAGATATGAGTTATGTAAATGAGAGATGAGATATGCAAACGATACCATGAATTAGTTTTAAAATGTATTGTTGTATGACGACCATTATGAGGATTAATTTAAAAGCATTTTCGTATTACGCTATTCCATTTTTGTTATGATAAGAAATTCCAATTATTTTGTTATTGCTTAAACTTATAACTACAACACGTCTTTGCTAATGATTTGCGTTTGTTTAAGCGCGTTTTGTTTATTATGTATTTATTTGAAAGCAGTTACATTTAGAATTGAAATGTTTTCTTTTTAATAAATTTCTTGATATTAATAATTTAGCTCTGGGTTATTTTTATTTTAATAAATAAATTGATGTTACTATATTTTAAACGACTATAATGTCTACATTTATATTTAAAATTAATAATAATAATGTATCACGTTTAGATTTATATCTAAAATTAATAATAATAATGAATATCATATCTGATAATATGAAATTACTGACATGTATTATGTTATGAGTACGTGGTCGCTAGTCAACAATTTTCTTTATAACCCGTTTACAGTGCTTTAATAGATTACCTTCATGGTGTAATGGTTAAGTCCTAGGCTTATAACCAGACGGTCGAGCGTTCAAACCCTGCTGGCTCCATTAGTTTTATAAAAAAATATAGCGGGTTGCCTATCTACAGGCGTATAGAAATCTACTATACCGATCATATGACGTCACCGACTGATGGCAGCAGAGTGAATTCATATCTATGGGCGGGAAATCCAAGTTGGGAATGAGTAGAGAGAGAGAGATGAGATACGCAGATGACCCCGCGAGATATAAAAATGATCCGCTAATGACCCCGCGAATTAAATTAATTAGATCGTGATATGCAAATAATACCGTTACTGATACATACATAACACCGCGAATGATATGCAAATGATCCACTAATGACCCCGCGAATGATATGCAAATGAACCTCGAATTTCGCGGATGACCTTGAAATCCAAAACGGACCTTCATAAGAAAATACATGGGATTTTGGGCTAGAACGAACATAGCTATACTACTAGTATTCAGCCACGCTGGGGCTTATTTAAAGATCTTTGTTTTAACATTACCATTTGTCATTAAAGTTGTAGTTTTTCTTTTAATAGAAAATTGTACGTATTGCTAGGCAAAGCTGCCTACTAGTTGAGAGGTACTTTTAGACCTAGTAGTAAAAAATAGTATGTATTTTTCGGATTTAAAGTGGCTTTGTTTGTCTCGCAATCTCTGCGGTTGCTTACGGTTACTACGCTGTACTACGAGCGATAAATAATTCCGCCCGCTTAATATTCTGTCATTTTATCGTGTGAACAACTCTGGTATAGGGCAAGTACAAATATTTTACCTAATTGGGCCCGATTCCTATAAGCAATCTAGTATGACTTTAGGAGAGTTGGTTTTTCCTAGCTGCGATGTGCAAACGGGTTTTTTAAATCGACTATGTTTTTCAATTACCTTAATTGCCATCATAATTCACTCTCTAATCCAGGATTAGAAGGTAAAGTGTTGAAGATTTTTAAAAGTAAGTCAATGTTGTCAGTACTCGATACTGCGAAAAAAGCAGAAACATCAATAGGAATGATTCAAAAACCTAAAAGGAACGAAAAACAATCTGTAGCTGTAAGAAAACAGACAAGAAAACTATACATCTTAACAAGGAAAAACCAGTGCGTTATAATGGACGATAAGACTTACTGCAAATTTGATTATAAAACTTTGCCAATGCTCGAATTTACACTACTGAGAAAATGCTTATGTTAGCAAAAAGGACAATTTGATTTTTGTGGGAAAATATGGGAGAAAGGTCTTAGTATGGCAAGCTATATGCAAATGCGGCATGAAATCTAGCCCCTTATTTACTCAAGAAAATTTGAATGTCAATTTATATCGAAAAGTATGTTTCCAGAAAGACTGGCGCCAATGATTAAAAAGCATACAGCGGCTACTTTATTTTGGCCGGATCTAGCTGCATGCCACTATGCAGCGGCCACTAGGGAATGGTATAAACAGCATAAAATCAATTTTGACGAGAAAGAGCATAATCCCCCAAACTACCCTGAAGCACGTTCTATTGAAGATATTGGGCTATTATTAAACGACATCTTCAGAAAAACGTTGAAGCTGCAACTAGCCTAGAAGATTTAAAAAATTGAATAAGGCCACCAAAGCAATCACAAACGAAGTCATTCAAAACTTTATACGTAACCTAAAAAAGAAAGTGAGAAAACGGACAAAATAATAATAACTTTTTATGTTTCTGTAATTTATTTCTAGACATTAAAGCGTTGTTTTATTATAAAATTGTTAAAAGTATTGGATAATTATAGAAGGTATATGAGTCTGAAGGTGTCAACTTTCTTTTCGATACAGTCCTTACGTTGTACTGTGTAGATCGTTCCATTACCATCCATAAATTGTCGATATAGAATAAGTGATTAGTGGACGTGTCAATGAACACTGTTACTAGACAATTTAGAATTTTTTAAAGCACAAGATATGGATGTCTACAGGAGAAGAAGTTACTACTATAAATCATAAAATTTACAATTCAAAATCTATCTGGCCATTCATTTATAGCAGCATGCACCTTTTCTATAGGAAAGTTCTAAACCGCTTTGAACAAACTGCGTTGCAAGGATTCCATTGATGCATGTCATTTTCGGCAAACCATTGCCTTTAATTCAACCCAAAGTTTATAATCCAAAGGATTTAAATTTAGACTTATAGAAGGCCAATCTTCATTCTTAATAAACTTAGATACATTCTCTCCAAGCCACAATTGTGAACTTCCTGCTGTGTGGGCTGCGTCTGGCTGGAGAATCCAGTGTTGGTTTTAAAATGAAAGTCTGATCTAAGCGGCAAAACCACCTTCTCAAGAGTTTCTGTTCGATTCACTTTGGCAGTGGTTTTAACACCTTGCTTGCAAAAATAAAGTTTTGTCACACCATGCCAACTTACTCCACACCAAACCATCAAACTTGCTGGATGATGACCACGCAGAAAATTGCCAACTGCAGCAGCAGCTTCTTTAGAGCTTTTAGTATACACTTGTCCTTTTGACGATTAGATTTTTCTTCAATGGTAAAAATTATCTCATCCGTAAACAAGATTCAGCGATGAAGATTTTTCGTGTACTTCTGCCAATGAGACTTGGTTCCGATTTTTCTTATTTCCTTAAGTCGAGCTGTTAACAAGTGTCCAGTACTTATACGGCAAGCCCTCATACCAAGGTCTTCCCTGATCAGTCGCGACATAGATCTGGAGCTCATACCTATTTCTTTCGCTAACAAACTTTTTATCAGCAGGATTTCTTAAAAAGAAACTCTGTGCCAAGTTTAAGTCATGGTTTCAGAGTTTCAAGTTTATTCATCACCTGCTTAATAATAAAATAATAATTTAGTCGTTTTATAATAAAAAATGCGGCACCTTATGTCAAATTTGCGATTGTTGAAGCCTTTCAGTACCGTAAAGTTTCTGTCAGGCTTATAACGTAGTTTTATTTTCTGGTACAATATGGAAAAGAAATGAAGATTTAATAGGAAATATGTTTTAATCGTAATTATGTAAATATAAAAAGAGTTAATATTTTTTTACAAAATGATCATTTCGCTTTTTATTCTTTCCTTCGTCAGTTGTATACATACTACATACTTATAATGTAAATTAAAACTTCATTAATCGGAAGTGGTAAACCCAAGTGAATTTGCACACCACATATCAAATGCTACATCATTTTGTTTAATACCTTTTTTTTCTTTAAAAATTTATGAATTAGAAAAATGTTTAAAGATAAATCTTTTTTTGTAGATGCAAGATTGAATGTATCATATGATAATTTCAAAAATAATAATCCAATAAATCCGAAATGATCATTTTGGAAAAAAGATAACTCTTTTTATTTTTACATAATTACGTCTACAAAATATTTCCTATATTAATCTCTTCATATCTCAAAGGAACTCGTTTAAGTTCAAAACCTTTTACATGGAATAGAAATTATTAGTTTATTTTTTTAAACCATCATCAATGTCTTTTCTTATATATTTGCACCTTTTATCCGATCACGTTTTTCGAACATACAACTATTTGAAAATGACGTACAATTCAAGCGATCCCTTAAATCTCCTGAGTACTTTAAAAATATTAGTTTAAATGCAGCTACTAATCCAAAAAAAGTACGTGTAAATTTAGGTAGCGTGAAATGGTCGAAACCACGCCAGATGTATGAGTTTCGATGGAATTCTATATACCTGAATGGCTAAGGTCTTGTACACGATGTTGCCAAACTGTGGAGCCTGTAACGTACCGTACATGATACAAAAAACTACATATACAGGCGGAGGTAACATCGTATTGGCAATAAATTACAACCATCTTTTTTCCAAAAACAAAAACTTATTATTTTATCTCTCTGAGAAACCTCTATTTCATTTATTTTATTTGTTATATTTATTTTCCCCAGAAATATCACCTTTCTATGATCATTCTTACTGCCCTTTCAATAACAATGCATATTTCTATAGTTATGAAAAACTAAATTTTTTATTTAAAATTTCAATTTTGCATTATTATTGAAGGTGCAGTTTTGATTTTCATATGATCTTTTAATATCCTTAACTAATATATATAATTTTCTTTTTCAGGTTGACTTTTGACTAAGATCTCCTTCCTCCTACAGTAGAGGGAGATGGCCGGTTCTGGGACCACATCTCCACACCTCTAGCAGGCAACCATGCATACACGCGAGCATACGGGCTAATATACGGTTATCGTTCTCATACAGGAGCGTACAAGAGAAAAATATGAAAGGGGGTTTGAATTAAATGCTATAAATCAGGTCAGGGGTAAATATATCTTAATACTCACCCTGCTTCTACGTTTATGAATCATCCTCATTCCCTTTCTTTATTATTAACATATTACTTTTACTCTCGTTAAATTGGAATGTATGTGTAGGAGAGAGACATCCTTCTTAAATGATACAACATAGTATAAAGGTTTATATCATATATTTATGCATACTACATATACAATTTATAGACTAAAAATAGAATAATTACATAGGTATAGGGTTTATAGACAGACTTATATAATACAAGTTATACATGTAGACTTAACTAGTTTCTAAATTATCATCATTAGAAATCCTTTAATTTCCCCAAGCTAAGGTATTTATACATATCACATATACAATTTATAGATTAAATAAAATAATTACATAGGTAGAGGGCTTATATACAGACTTATATAATACAAGTTATACATGTAAACCTAACTAGTTTCTAAATTATCATCGTTAGAAATCCTATAATTTCCCCAAGCTAAGGTATTAATACATATCACATATACAATTTATAGGCTAATTACTTTCAAAAAAAATTATTTGCTTTGACAAAGTTAAAGAAAGATCAGTTTCAATGCAAATTAATAAAGCCTTTTAATCAGTATTACACTTTTTTAACAACAATCTAATTTAAGCAAATATAGAGTTTAAATTGTTACTAAATCCCTTTGACAGATTATTATTATAAAAAATAAATAAGGTACAGAAAAGTAACTACGTAATAAAACAATTAATAATAAATTCCTACCTTTGTTGGCTGGCTGTCTTGGTTCGTCAAATACTCACAGCTTTATTCGAGACTAACAAATACACACATACACAAACACAATAGCAGTAAATAAGAGTTATTAACAGCGATAGCTGATGTAGACAAGTGATACCCTGAAGTTCAGGATTTTGTTTTTATACGTTCTAAAAAACAATCGTAGCGCCCTCTGGTTGTCATTAAAACATCGTTTACGTATTGCATGATATTGCGCAATATTACGAAATAGATAAGAATGCGCCTGTTCAAGGCTTTGTTAATTAAGTATTTTTACTAGGTCATAAATCAGTCGGATGTCATAAACAAGCGAGCCCTCTTATGCCTGTTTCATATTGTTTGTCAGCATAGCATCGTCTGTCGTGTCGGTAATGATTACACTCAGATATGAGTAAAAGATAAGCTTTCTTTCTCTGAACAGGGTTATAATTCATTCTGCTGTCATAATGATTTAAAATTTTAAAAGAATTTACCTGCATTTTTAGCATTCGATACGGCCCCTTTTTTAAAGGTGTGTGTGTGTGTGTGTTTATCATTTTAAAACATTATTGAAGGATTAGGCTTCGCTTTAAAACAAATGTCGATAGATAAATCCATTCTCTATAATTTCTTTAGTTCGACATCATGTTCAAATAACTAAAATACGAAGGAATTTGCTCTAATTAAATAAAAACCTTCAAACGTTTATGCCATATTATGAGGTTGCTTTTATGTTTAAAACTAAAGGTATTAAGCAGCAGTTAGACAATTTAATGCTCTAACACTGTATTGTTTCGAATTTTTCCCTCATCAATAGCTTCGCGAATAAATGAGATTTATTAATTAATGTATAGACAACCAACACTTCATCATACTGTTATTTGAAAGTAGGAAATATGACCAGTGAATAGGTATATCGAACAATAGAAGTAGCAGGTAGGTCGACCCTTTTATTTTATGCCGTATCTAATATATATTGTTCAGACAGACAAAATGGTAATCTATCTGAGAAATTGTTTCAATAATTTTTTTTTCGTTTATATAGGCTTATTAAATAGTTTATCATTTATATTTTTAAAATACGAAAGACGCTTAATAATTAAAAAAGAGATTCCTTCTTTCAAAAGTGTTTTTTTTCTACCTGCGTTTGCAAAACGAGGGTTAGAATTTGATTGATGGTATGAAGATATAAGACGTATTTAACGTTGAATTTTTTTAATGTTTGGAGTAAATTATAAAAGAGTTGTTTACGATGACAACGTCGACGGTCAACCCCATTGTTTAGATCGGCCACTTAGATAAAGTGTTACATTGACAGCGCAGGTGTTCTTTTGATCGTTAACGAGTTTCTTTGCTCGGGACTGTGTGTAATAAATTAAATGCTTATCAATAGTTACATCTAAAAGTTGAATTTAAAATTTTTTAATGTTGGAGTAAATTATAAAATAGTTTTTTACGACGACAGTCAACCCCTTGTCACATACAAGCAAGATTTTAAAGCTATTGTAAACAATTCGTTTGGTTAGATCGGCCAGTTAGATAAGTGTTACATTGACAGCGCAGGTGTTCTTTTGATCGTTAACGGGTTTCTTTGCTCGGGCTGTGTGTAATAAATTAAATGCTTATCAATAGTTACATCTAAAAGTTGAATTTAAAATTTTTAATGTTGGAGTAAATTATAAAATAGTTTTTTACGACGACTGTCAACCCTTGTTTAGTGTTAATTGACAGTGCAGGTGTCGACCCTTTTAACGATGCCCATTGCTCCGAGGGTAATAAATTAAGATTTTATCTAAAACAGCTGCGACAAACGTGTTCATTCGCGCAGGTTCGAAGTTTATAAAAGTTCTGTTGACCCCTTTCGTTTTTTAGTTTTGTTCTCGCATCGTCGTCGTCGGTTACAGTGATAGTAATAATTGATATTGTTTGCTTCAACTAGGTATGTTAAAATAATCATTTATTATTCTTGTGTTAAAATTTTTACTGCTATTTAAGTTTTTGTTTTTTACATAGAAAAAATGGATTTGCTAATACAACAATTGAACAAATCTCCCGTTAGTCAGAAGCCGATCAAGAAGTTATGTGATTACAAAATAAAAGAAATTGCAGAGATACTACAATTCAAAAGAGTCGTTTGCCGTGATAAACGTCAAAGTGTGATTGTTGTTGCCGAAAACCATGTTACGTTTCTACCCAAGCGGATCAGCGATAAGTTAACAGATCAAAGGGTTACCGAGATTAACCAACAGATTGGAGCTAAAACGATTTCTCTAGGCTTGATGTACTTGGGTAAAACAAGCTGTTATGATGATTGCCTGTTTGTGGAATTAAATAAGGTACGAGTCAGCATCAAGTTTACAATAAACCCCTTTTAATGTTCTATTGTTGTTGTTACAGCCCCTGGAACCGCAAATAGAAAACAGAGGTCAGTCCTGAAGTCCTCAAGCTATCATTACCAGCAATCTATCAACATTTTTATTATGTTTCAAAACCGCAATTTAAAGAGTGTGCTATCTTTACAGAGGATCTGGTAGCCATTCATATGGAGAAACTACAAGTTCACTACGATAAGCCGATATATATTGGTTTCTGCGTGCTAGATCTGGCTAAACAGATTATGTATGACTTTTACTATAATCATATTAAAAATATATACGGGAACAAGGTACCGATTCGTTAATTCTGCTGACGTATACAGACGATTTTTATGAAGACATGAAGAAATATTTGTACAAGTATGATACATCAAACTTTAAGGCTGATAATCAATTTGGAATCCCGCAGAATGAATCCATAATTGGTAGAATGAAAGACGAGTATGCGGGTAGAATTCTCTGGAAATTTCTGGGAACGGGGGCAAAAGCTTATGCTGTAGATGTTGAGGGCCTGCTCACCAAAACAGCTAAAGGTGTTCAGAAGGAAGTTATCAAAAAAGAGCTGGGTTTGGAAGACTATAGAAACGTGGTATTACGCAATATAGATATTTATAAACATGTTCAAACTTTCCGTTCATACAACCACCAAAGAAGGGTACATGATAAGCCGCACTTTTGGGCCACACTCCATTAAAATACATGTAATTGCCTGGGCCACTGTAGAATTTACTGAAAAACGTCGTTCACCCGGCAAAGTGAATCCTTACTAGAGGACAGCCATCAAGAGCATTCTCTACACGCTGAAATATCCAGATCAGATACAAAGGTTGGGGGAGGGGGAGGCCAAATACCTCTGAAATGTCTCCTTGACCTGCCTAAGCTTTAATTTAAGTTTAATTTAGTCACTGCGAACGGACAGAAGAATTCTCCATACGCCGAACAATACCGATTATATGAACGGGGGGGGGAGGGAACTTTCGAAACTGCATTTTAACCTGCGAACGCTAATCCGTGATCAAATCCAGTAGACAAGAACCAGACAATCTCGGATCGTCGAACTATCTATACGATACGGAAAGTTAGGGCGAAAGGGGGGGAGGTAGGATTTATGTAGATTCCCCAGTATTACAGACCAACCACTCTACCGCAAATCTTTGAAAGGTCAGTCTTTACAGTCGCAGCGTCATTAACTAACTTGAAATATCCGAGTTAGATCGCGGGGGGGGGGGGTTAGATTCCTTTGAAGCGTCTATTTGACCTGTCTAAGCTTTAATTTAAGCTTAATTTAGTCACTGCGAACGGACAGAAAAATTCTCCATACGCCGAAAAATAAAGATTATATGACGGGGGGGAGGGAACTTTCGAAACTGCATTTAAACCTGCGAACGCTAATCCGCGATAAAATCCAGTAGACAAGGACCAGACAATCTCGGATCGTCGAACTATCTATATGACACGGAAAGTTAGGGCGAAAGGGGGGAGTTAGGATTTATGTACATTCCCCACTATTACAGCCCAACCACTCTACCGCAAATCTTAGAAAGGTAAGTCTTTTCAGTCGCAGCGTCATTAATTAACTTGAAATATCCAAGTTAGATGACGGGGGGGGGGGTTAAATTCCTTTGAAGCGTCTGATTGACCTGTCTAAGCTTTAATTTAAGCTTAATTTAGTCACTACGAACAGACAGAAGAATTCTAAATACGCCGAACAGTACCGATTATATGACGGGGGGGGGGAAGGAACTTTCGAAACTGCATTTTAACCTGCAAACGCTAATCCGTAACTTGAAATATCCGAGTTAGATGGCGGGGGGGGGGGGGTAGATCCTTTGAAGCGTGGAGGGAACTTTCGAAGCTGCATTTTAACCTGCGAACGCTAATCCGCGATAAAATCCAGTAGACAAGGGCCAGACAATCTCGGATCGTCGAACTATCTATATGATACGGAAAGTTAGGGCGAAAGGGGAGGAGGTAGGATTTATGTACATTCCCCAGTATTACAGCCCAACCACTCTACCGCAAATCTTTGAGATGTCAGTCTTTTCAATCGCAGCGTCATTAACTAACTTGAAATATACAAGTTAGATGGCGGGGGGGGGTTAAATTCCTTTGAAGCGTCTCTTTGACCTGTCTAAGCTTTAATTTAAGCTTAATTTAGTCACTGCGAACAGACAGAAGAATTCTCCATACGCCGACACACAACAATACCGATTATATGACGGGGGGGGGGAAGGAACTTTCGAAACTGCATTTTAACCTGCGAACGCTAATCCGTGATCAAATCCAGTAGACAAGAACCAGACAATCTCGGATCGTCGAACTATCTATACGATACGGAAAGTTAGGGCGAAAGGGGGGAGGTAGGATTTATGTAGATTCCCCAGTATTACAGCCCAACCACTCTACCGCAAATCTTTGAAAGGTCAGTGTTTTCAGTCGCAGCGTCATTAAGTAACTTGAGATATCCAAGTTAGATGACGGGGGGGGGGGTTAAATTCCTTTGAAGCGTCTCTTTGACCTGTCTAAGCTTTAATTTAAGCTTAATTTAGTCACTGCGAGCAGACAGAAGAATTCTCCATACGCCGACACACAACAATACCGATTATATGACGGGGGGGGGAAGGAACTTTCGAAACTGCATTTTAACCTGCGAACGCTAATCCGTGATCAAATCCAGTAGACAAGAACCAGACAATCTCGGATCGTCGAACTATCTATACGATACGGAAAGTTAAGGTGAAAGGGGGGAGGTAGGATTTATATAGATTTCCCAGTATTACAGACTAACCACTCTACCGCAAATCTTTGAAAGGTCAGTCTTTACAGTCGCAGCGTCATTAACTAACTTGAAATATCCGAGTTAGATCGCGGGGGGGGGGTTAGATTCCTTTGAAGCGTCTATTTGACCTGTCTAAGCTTTAATTTAAGCTTAATTTAGTCACTGCGAACGGACAGAAAAATTCTCCATACGCCGAAAAATAAAGATTATATGACGGGGGGGAGGGAACTTTCGAAACTGCATTTTAACCTGCGAACGCTAATCCGCGATAAAATCCAGTAGACAAGGACCAGACAAACTCGGATCGTCGAACTATCTATATGATACGGAAAGTTAGGGCGAAAGGGGGGAGGTAGGATTTATGTACATTCCCCAGTATTACAGCCCAACCACTCTACCGCAAATCTTAGAAAGGTAAGTCTTTTCAGTCGCAGCGTCATTAACTAACTTGAAATATCCAAGTTAGATGACGGGGGAGGGGTTAAATTCCTTTGAAGCGTCTGATTGACCTGTCTAAGCTTTAATTTAAGCTTAATTTAGTCACTACGAACAGACAGAAGAATTCTCCATACGCCGAACAATACCGATTATATGACGGGGGGGGGGAAGGAACTTTCGAAACTGCATTTTAACCTGCGAACGCTAATCCGTGATCAAATCCAGTAGACAAGAACCAGACAATCTCGGATCGTCGAACTATCTATACGATACGGAAAGTTAGGGCGAAAGGGGGGGAGGTAGGATTTATATAGATTTCCCAGTATTACAGACCAACCACTCTACCGCAAATCTTTGAAAGGTCAGTCTTTCCAGTCGCAGCGTCATTAACTAACTTGAAATATCCGAGTTAGATGGCGGGGGGGGGTAGATCCTTTGAAGCGTCTTTTTTACCTGTCTAAGCTTTAATTTAAGCTTAATTTAGTCACTGCGAACTGATAGAAAAATTCTCCATACGCCGAAAAATACCGATTATAAGACGGTGGGGGGGAGGGAACTTTCGAAGCTGCATTTTAACCTGCGAACGCTAATCCGCGATAAAATCCAGTAGACAAGGGCCAGACAATCTCGGATAGTCGAACTATCTATATGATACGGAAAGTTAGGGCGAAAGGGGAGGAGGTAGGATTTATGTACATTCCCCAGTATTACAGCCCAACCACTCTACCGCAAATCTTTGAGATGTCAGTCTTTTCAGTCGCAGCGTCATTAACTAACTTGAAATATACAAGTTAGGTGGCGGGGGGGGGGGGTTAAATTCCTTTGAAGCGTCTCTTTGACCTGTCTAAGCTTTAATTAAAGCTTAATTTAGTCACTGCGAACAGACAGAAGAATTCTCCATACGCCGACACACAACAATACCGATTATATGACGGGGGGGGAAGGAACTTTCGAAACTGCATTTTAACCTGCGAACGCTAATCCGTGATCAAATCCAGTAGACAAGAACCAGACAATCTCGGATCGTCGAACTATCTATACGATACGGAAAGTTAGGGCGAAAGGGGGGGAGGTAGGACTTATGTAGATTCCCCAGTATTACAGCCCAACCACTCTACCGCAAATCTTAGAAAGGTAAGTCTTTTCAGTCGCAGCGTCATTAACTAACTTGAAATATCCAAGTTAGATGACGGGGGGGGGGTTAAATTCCTTTGAAGCGTCTGATTGACCTGTCTAAGCTTTAATTTAAGCTTAATTTAGTCACTACGAACAGACAGAAGAATTCTCCATACGCCGAACAATACCGATTATATGACGGGGGGGGGAGGGACTTTCGAAACTGAATTTTAACCTGCGAACGCTAATCCGTGATCAAATCCAGTAGACAAGAACCAGACAATCTCGGATCGTCGAACTAACTATACGATACGGAAAGTTAGGGCGAAAGGGGGGGAGGTAGGATTTATGTAGATTCCCCAGTATTACAGCCCAACCACTCTACCGCAAATCTTTGAAAGGTCAGTCTTTTCAGTCGCAGCGTCATTAAGTAACTTGAGATATCCAAGTTAGATGACGGGGGGGGGTTAAATTCCTTTGAAGCGTCTCTTTGACCTGTCTCAGCTTTAATTTAAGCTTAATTTAGTCACTGCGAACAGACAGAAGAATTCTCCATACGCCGACACACAACAATACCGATTATATGACGGGGGGGGGAAGGAACTTTCGAAACTGCATTTTAACCTGCGAACGCTAATCCGTGATCAAATCCAGTAGACAAGAACCAGACAATCTCGGATCGTCGAACTATCTATACGATACGGAAAGTTAAGGCGAAAGGGGGGGAGGTAGGACTTATGTAGATTCCATTAACTAACTTGAAATATACAAGTTAGGAGGCGGGGGGGGGGGTTAAATTCCTTTGAAGCGTCTCTTTGACCTGTCTAAGCTTTAATTAAAGCTTAATTTAGTCACTGCGAACAGACAGAAGAATTCTCCATACGCCGACACACAACAATACCGATTATATGACGGGGGGGGAAGGAACTTTCGAAACTGCATTTTAACCTGCGAACGCTAATCCGTGATCAAATCCAGTAGACAAGAACCAGACAATCTCGGATCGTCGAACTATCTATACGATACGGAAAGTTAGGGCGAAAGGGGGGGAGGTAGGACTTATGTAGATTCCCCAGTATTACAGCCCAACCACTCTACCGCAAATCTTAGAAAGGTAAGTCTTTTCAGTCGCAGCGTCATTAACTAACTTGAAATATCCAAGTTAGATGACGGGGGGGGGGGTTAAATTCCTTTGAAGCGTCTGATTGACCTGTCTAAGCTTTAATTTAAGCTTAATTTAGTCACTACGAACAGACAGAAGAATTCTCCATACGCCGAACAATACCGATTATATGACGGGGGGGGGAGGGACTTTCGAAACTGAATTTTAACCTGCGAACGCTAATCCGTGATCAAATCCAGTAGACAAGAACCAGACAATCTCGGATCGTCGAACTAACTATACGATACGGAAAGTTAGGGCGAAAGGGGGGGAGGTAGGATTTATGTAGATTCCCCAGTATTACAGCCCAACCACTCTACCGCAAATCTTTGAAAGGTCAGTCTTTTCAGTCGCAGCGTCATTAAGTAACTTGAGATATCCAAGTTAGATGACGGGGGGGGGGGTTAAATTCCTTTGAAGCGTCTCTTTGACCTGTCTCAGCTTTAATTTAAGCTTAATTTAGTCACTGCGAACAGACAGAAGAATTCTCCATACGCCGACACACAACAATACCGATTATATGACGGGGGGGGGAAGGAACTTTCGAAACTGCATTTTAACCTGCGAACGCTAATCCGTGATCAAATCCAGTAGACAAGAACCAGACAATCTCGGATCGTCGAACTAACTATACGATACGGAAAGTTAGGGCGAAAGGGGGGGAGGTAGGACTTATGTAGATTCCCCAGTATTACAGCCCAACCACTCTACCGCAAATCTTAGAAAGGTAAGTCTTTTCAGTCGCAGCGTCATTAACTAACTTGAAATATCCAAGTTAGATGACGGGGGGGGGGGTTAAATTCCTTTGAAGCGTCTGATTGACCTGTCTAAGCTTTAATTTAAGTTTAATTTAGTCACTACGAACAGACAGAAGAATTCTCCATACGCCGAACAATACCGATTATATGACGGGGGGGGGAAGGGACTTTCGAAACTGCATTTTAACCTGCGAACGCTAATCCGTGATCAAATCCAGTAGACAAGAACCAGACAATCTCGGATCGTCGAACTAACTATACGATACGGAAAGTTAGGGCGAAAGGGGGGGAGGTAGGATTTATGTAGATTCCCCAGTATTACAGCCCAACCACTCTACCGCAAATCTTTGAAAGGTCAGTCTTTTCAGTCGCAGCGTCATTAAGTAACTTGAGATATCCAAGTTAGATGACGGGGGGGGGGTTAAATTCCTTTGAAGCGTCTCTTTGACCTGTCTCAGCTTTAATTTAAGCTTAATTTAGTCACTGCGAACAGACAGAAGAATTCTCCATACGCCGACACACAACAATACCGATTATATGACGGGGGGGGGAAGGAACTTTCGAAACTGCATTTTAACCTGCGAACGCTAATCGGTGATCAAATCCAGTAGACAAGAACCAGACAATCTCGGATCGTCGAACTATCTATACGATACGGAAAGTTAAGGTGAAAGGGGGGAGGTAGGATTTATATAGATTTCCCAGTATTACAGACCAACCACTCTACCGCAAATCTTTGAAAGGTCAGTCTTTACAGTCGCAGCGTCATTAACTAACTTGATATATCCGAGTTAGATCGCGGGGGGGGGGGTTAGATTCCTTTGAAGCGTCTATTTGACCTGTCTAAGCTTTAATTTAAGCTTAATTTAGTCACTGCGAACGGACAGAAAAATTCTCCATACGCCGAAAAATAAAGATTATATGACGGGGGGGGAGGGAACTTTCGAAACTGCATTTTAACCTGCGAACGCTAATCCGCGATAAAATCCAGTAGACAAGGACCAGACAATCTCGGATCGTCGAACTATCTATATGATACGGAAAGTTAGGGCGAAAGGGGGGAGTTAGGATTTATGTACATTCCCCAGTATTACAGCCCAACCACTCTACCGCAAATCTTAGAAAGGTAAGTCTTTTCAGTCGCAGCGTCATTAACTAACTTGAAATATCCAAGTTAGATGACGGGGGGGGGGTTAAATTCCTTTGAAGCGTCTCTTTGACCTGTCTAAGCTTTAATTTAAGCTTAATTTAGTCACTACGAACAGACAGAAGAATTCTCCATACGCCGAACAATACCGATTATATGACGGGGGGGGGAAGGAACTTTCGAAACTGCATTTTAACCTGCAAACGCTAATCCGTGATCAAATCCAGTAGACAAGAACCAGACAATCTCGGATCGTCGAACTAACTATACGATACGGAAAGTTAGGGCGAAAGGGGGGGAGGTAGGATTTATGTAGATTCCCCAGTATTACAGCCCAACCACTCTACCGCAAATCTTTGAAAGGTCAGTCTTTTCAGTCGCAGCGTCATTAAGTAACTTGAGATATCCAAGTTAGATGACGGGGGGGGGGTTAAATTCCTTTGAAGCGTCTCTTTGACCTGTCTCAGCTTTAATTTAAGCTTAATTTAGTCACTGCGAACAGACAGAAGAATTCTCCATACGCCGACACACAACAATACCGATTATATGACGGGGGGGGGGAAGGAACTTTCGAAACTGCATTTTAACCTGCGAACGCTAATCGGTGATCAAATCCAGTAGACAAGAACCAGACAATCTCGGATCGTCGAACTATCTATACGATACGGAAAGTTAAGGTGAAAGGGGGGAGGTAGGATTTATATAGATTTCCCAGTATTACAGACCAACCACTCTACCGCAAATCTTTGAAAGGTCAGTCTTTACAGTCGCAGCGTCATTAACTAACTTGAAATATCCGAGTTAGATCGCGGGGGGGGGGTTAGATTCCTTTGAAGCGTCTATTTGACCTGTCTAAGCTTTAATTTAAGCTTAATTTAGTCACTGCGAACGGACAGAAAAATTCTCCATACGCCGAAAAATAAAGATTATATGACGGGGGGGGAGGGAACTTTCGAAACTGCATTTTAACCTGCGAACGCTAATCCGCGATAAAATCCAGTAGACAAGGACCAGACAATCTCGGATCGTCGAACTATCTATATGATACGGAAAGTTAGGGCGAAAGGGGGGAGTTAGGATTTATGTACATTCCCCAGTATTACAGCCCAACCACTCTACCGCAAATCTTAGAAAGGTAAGTCTTTTCAGTCGCAGCGTCATTAACTAACTTGAAATATCCAAGTTAGATGACGGGGGGGGGGTTAAATTCCTTTGAAGCGTCTCTTTGACCTGTCTAAGCTTTAATTTAAGCTTAATTTAGTCACTACGAACAGACAGAAGAATTCTCCATACGCCGAACAATACCGATTATATGACGGGGGGGGGAAGGAACTTTCGAAACTGCATTTTAACCTGCAAACGCTAATCCGTGATCAAATCCAGTAGACAAGAACCAGACAATCTCGGATCGTCGAACTATCTATATGATACGGAAAGTTAAGTTGAAAGGGGGGAGGTAGGATTTATATAGATTTCCCAGTATTACAGACCAACCACTCTACCGCAAATCTTTGAAAGGTCAGTCTTTCCAGTCGCAGCGTCATTAACTAACTTGAAATATCCGAGTTAGATGGCGGGGGGGGGGGGTAGATCCTTTGAAGCGTCTTTTTTACCTGTCTAAGCTTTAATTTAAGCTTAATTTAGTCACTGCGAACGGATAAAAAAATTCTCCATACGCCGAAAAATACCGATTATAAGACGGTGGGGGGGAGGGAACTTTCGAAGCTGCATTTTAACCTGCGAACGCTAATCCGCGATAAAATCCAGTAGACAAGGGCCAGACAATCTCGGATCGTCGAACTATCTATATGATACGGAAAGTTAGGGCGAAAGGGGAGGAGGTAGGATTTATGTACATTCCCCAGTATTACAGCCTAACCACTCTACCGCAAATCTTTGAAAGGTCAGTCTTTTCAGGCGCAGCGTCATTAACTAACTTGAAATATACAAGTTAGATGGCGGGGGGGGTTAGATTCCTTTGAAGCGTCTCTTTGACCTGTCTAAGCTTTAATTTAAGCTTAATTTAGTCACTGCGAACGGACAGAAGAATTCTCCATACGCCGAACAATACCGATTATATGACGGGGGGGGGAGGGAACTTTCGAAACTGCATTTTAACCTGCGAACGCTAATCCGTGATCAAATCCAGTAGACAAGGACCAGACAATCTCGGATCGTCGAACTAGCTATATGATACGGAAAGATAGGTCGAAATGGGGGGAGGTAGGACTTATGTAGATTCCGTGTTTCGTATTGCAGGTCTCCTAGACCTGTTAGAGATAACATTCAATTGCAGCGTCATTAACCGACACGAGAATTCTCAGACGTTGATATATCTAAGTCGGAGGGCAGAGGGGTTTTGATAGTTGGACCATATGGCAAGAAGAAATGAAAATATTAAAATTCCCTACCGCTTCTTTCCCGTGCGAGAGTAAACCTTGACCCAACGCTAATGACAGAGATATTCTCAAGGCGCTGAAACAATTTGCACAGTGGGGGGAGAGGGGAGAGGATTTTTGAAAAGTTTCCTAGGTCTGTTAGAGCGAACATTTAGTCTAGTACAATCGTCAAGATGGTTCTCGAAATTTTGAAATACTTGTTTCATATGGCAAAGTGCGGGAAAATTAAAATTTTTTAAAGTCTCTTACACTTGCCAAAGTAAACTTTAGTCAAGGCCAACATACAGGAAGATCCTCGAATGGTTGAAATATTTCGATTCAAAATATTTGGGTGGTCTCTTTGGCCTGTCAAAGCAAACCTTTTGCCAAGGCTAATCAACAGGAGAGTTTGCGGGGCTCTGAAATGTTTGAATCATAATAAAGGTAGTGGGGTACAAGTTTTGATAAGCCATCTTGTCTGTTAAAGTAATCCTTTAGTTAGGACCTACTTGTAAGACAGTTCTCCAGATGCCAAAACATTTAGATTATGGGGGAGGGTAGAATTAAGACGACGGGGTTTAGTTTTTCAAAGCCTTCTTACCCTGACAAAGTGAAGTTTTAGTCCGAGCAAATAGTTAGACAATAGTGTTCCCAAAAAGTCCACCCCGATCACTTGGGGGTGATTAAATGTTCCTGAAAACTTTATGGTTTTTCATATATGCACACCTGTTTCCTTGTACAGTCCATGGTTCTATGCTCTAACCTCCGACAACGGCAACATCCAAGTGGGGCATGAGTATAGGGTCGACCTGACAATGAATATTAAACTATCCTTGTTCGCCCTGTGAAGCTGGTGCGGATGTCAAAATATATGACAAATTAATATGAATTCGAATCAGACATTTGGCAGTAAGATGTTTCACATATATAATTTATATTAAATTCGGTTACGCTTTTGTTTTATCCAATAAAAAGTTATTTAGATCCCTACACTTAACTAAGAGCCATTTTCATAAGCAATAAAAAGTTCCTGGAACTTAAAGTGAGATTAGTAATAATAACAAAAGTACATGCATCTGTAAGCTATAGTTACCTTTTGTCATAACTGTATTTTAAAGATATTTTAAAATGTATTATGAAAATGATTATATGTCCTTCAGAAACATACTTTAACTATATTTTACTTAAAAAAATACTTTAACTTTAACTTCTTAAATGTTACTTTTTATATACAGTGTGGGATTAAAGTATGGAATATTAAAAAAAAAGCGAACTCGTCATTTTGTTTTTAAAAATACACATTAATGTGTGCAATTCACCTTCCGACATTCATTTGTTTCTAAGTTATGACGTCATCACAAAAAAATTTAAATGACAATATAGATTTTTAGTAGTGGAATCCGATAGTGATTTCTCTTCCCTTTATGATCATGCAAATAAATCATAATGTTGCATAACAAAAATTCTGAGAAAAATCGATCTGATATATTGATATTGCGATGTTATGCAGCTATGCAAATAGAATGCCTTAATATTTTAATTTTATTATGAACTGCACTCGCTGTATCAGTGTTATCTCTCAGGGTCGCCTTTAAATTTTTTTTTATTTGCCTTTACTAGATTTTTTCTTTGCAATGAGATTAAAATAAGTATAATCGAATTTCCAAGTATGGATTCTTTTCCTTGGATAATTCAAAGTTTATTTAAAAAAATTATACTATAATGGAATTTCAAGTAACCTTTAACTATTGAGAAATTTCTTTAATGGGAAACTTTGCTTAACCTTGAAAACTAGTATTTTGACGTTTTGTCCATAACCACACATATGAATTTGAACAATTTCATAAGATGAGGTAAGTTTGATCAATATTTTAGTTTTAAATAAATTAATTAAATTCTTTATTATTTTTAGGTTACGTGCATCATCTGCTTGAAACCCCTTTCAATAATAATGGTACGTTAATTTAATCTATAACTTAACTTATAAAATTGCACTTTAACCTTCTGGTGGGACACTAATGCTCTGCTTTTTAATAACACTTTTTAGTTATTTAATTGATAATGCTTCTCCCTTCTTGTAGCACGTTCTCAGGAACCTGTATGTCGCCTGCGCTCTCGAACTGCCCTGGATTCAGGAATCTGGTGTAACTCCGGATACGAAGGATCGCCAGACAGCTAAAAATATCGTAGGACAAGAGTACCTGTTTGTCTTTACCTTTACTATTTAAGTAACTATTCTCTTCTTCTAGGATCAAAGTGAAACTTTGAAGATCCGAAGATTGTATCAGATTCGAACCTCTTTTGGTAGTGAGTATTTTTCCATATTTTAAAATTTCTTCTTCTGTAAACTCTTTATTTTATTTGTTGGTTGAAATAAATAACACCGTTTACTGTATTTTAAACTGCTTTTTATCTTTATTTCACAATTTAAAAGAAATATTACATAGGTCATCAATTTTTATGCCTTTTTTTTCTTAACAACCTCTCTAGCCCCTCTCAAAAAAACCATTCTTATTACTTTCATCTTTTTTATTCTTCCTTTGTTTTATGATTTACAATCCAAAACTAACTTTTCTTAGATGATTATTTGGTGTTTCCAATTATTAGATATCTCTATGATAACCATGGATTATTATTGATGGATGGTTGTCATGGATAAATTTTGATTGATATTTCTAATGAAATGTTATGTTTTGACTATTGTGAAACATGCTAAAAACTATTTTACAACTTTTCCTTAAGTCTTATAACAATTTTCTTTTCAGGTTTTGAGCTTCAGATGTAATAACCTATTAACCCAAATACTTCTTTTATGTAACAACAATAAACTAAATAGATAAATCAAACTTGAACTCTGTTTTCATGAATTCTTTTATATGAACGTCAAACATCACATCTACCTCTTCTCTGTTCATCAAATAATTTTAAAACAATAATGAACTTTTATTAACTTGAACAACATCGACTTGAGTAAATAATTAAACTCGATCGAAATATCATTACAATATATTGATACCATAATATCAATAACATTAAATGTTCAAATCGATTTTTCTCAGAATTTTTGTTATGCAACCTTATGATTTATTTGCATGATCATAAAGGGAATAGAAATCACTATCGGATTTCACTATTAAAAATCTATATTGTCATTTAAATTTTTTTGTGATGACGTCATTACTTAGAAGCAAATGAAAGTTGGAAGGTGAATTGCACATATTAATGTGTATTTTTAAAAAACAAAATCGCCGTGTTTCAGTATTTTTAAAAAAATATTCCATACTTTAATCCCACCCTGTATAGTCCAGTCGGCAGGGAACCAAAAGTATCTGTTTTTGGTTCTTTAGTGTTAACAGCTATCTTATTGCACAAACCTACTCAAAATAGCGTGTAGAATAATATATGTACTAAATCGTAGTGACAGCAGAAAAGTTATTAACAATTTAAGGTGCGTACTACCGTTTTCGAGGCAATTTTTCTTCCGTAGCTCATCAGGATAACTTAGTACGAAGAAATGTTTAGTATATGATTTGCTTATCATTTGCATAAGTATCTTATATTTAATTGGTTATGTTCCAATATGGCAAAGTTACCTGCTAATCTAATAACATTTCCCATTTTTGACAGTTCACAAGTACAAATGTGAATGATGCTCATAGATACATACTTTGACGTTCTCCATATTAATAACGAACTCCAAAAATATAATATTTGGATTTCTAACCTGTCATGTAACATTTTGAAACTGCATTCCAATTTTATCAGAGTTATAAACAACAATGCAAACTCCTTCCCATACATGACATTTAAGAACGAAATATTAAACTATTATTTGGTTTCACGTTTGAACACACCTCCTTCATACGACCTAAAACCAAATACTCCTGCTCCTCCCAAAAATATTGCAGATTTCTGGGTGCAAGATGATTCCCCTGAATCTTTTGGACTAGCTAAACTATTCCAGGAATAAATCCTGTCTCCTCATTTTACTAGCTTCATAACCACAAACTGCGATCAAATCTTGCACGATCAGTCACATTTTCAGGATCCTAACCCCCAAATAAGTAACGATAATCAAAACGTCATTTGTCCACCACTGACAGAACACAAAGATACCATTTCAAATACACCTGCCCCCATTGATAATTTCTGTTTCATTAAACCTGGCCATTCAGTTCTTGAAGAGCACAATTCATAGGTTATTAACTCCATAACAGAATCTATTCCAATTTTTTTATTTCCAAAAGTGCATCTATTCCCAACCATTTGACAACGATTAAACATTCTTACATTCTACTATACCCTTTACAAAAACATCAGAATAAGTTAGAGCTCTGGCAAAATTGGATCCTAACCAATTAGGGCTTGGAAGAGCTTCCTAAGGCCGACGTTTTTGAGAGATCACCTGTCGTCTCTTCAACGAAAATTCTCATGGATCAACAACAACGGACTCCTGCTACAGCACCTGTAAACAATTCTCAGAAACTGCAAGATGCACCAAGAGCAGTTTAAGTTCCTGATAATTACCCCATTACGGTTACTAATAACCTTCCTCAAGAACCACACACTACGACAACCGTAGTAACAGTTACTGAAAAGTGTTATCTTCCAGTTACCACTGAACTTCATCGGCAGTTCCCAGGATTAACAGGATCAACAGCATTAAAAAGTTTATTTTTCTGTTTAATTTTAATATTTAGTGTATTTTCTCGGATAAACACCAATGAACTTCACATCAACCTTAAACAACATGTTTTTGGTGCGTTAAAACTGAGCGACTGAATTTAAGTGGGTGAGTCCAAACGACTGAGTGAGTCCAGATGAGTAAGTCCAAGAGAGTGAGTTCAAGCGAATGAGTCCAAGAGAGCGACACCAAGTGAGTTAGCCCAGATAAATGAGTCTAGGTGTGTAAATACAAGGGAGTGAGTCCAAGCGAGTGAATCTAAATTGGTGAATCCAAATGAGTGAGCCCAAGAGAGTGAGCCTAAGAGAGTGAGCCCAAGTGAATAAGTCCAAGTGAGTGAGTCCTGGTGAGTGAGTCCAAGTGATTGAATCCAAATGAATGAGTTTAAGTAAATGAGTCCAGATGAGTAGGTGTAAATGAGTGAGTCCAGATGAGTGAGTTCAAGTGAATGAATCCATATGAGTCCAAATAAGTGAGTCTAAGAGAGTGAGTTCTGGTGAGTGAGTCCATGTGAATGAGTCCAAGTGAGTGAGTCCAGGTGACAGAGTACAAGTGAATGTGTCTAAATGATTGAATACAAGTGACTGAGACTAAATGACTGACTTCAAGTGAGTGAGTCCAGGTGACTGAATCCAAATGACTGAGTCCAGGTGACTGAATCCAAATGACTGAGTTCAAGAGAGTGAATCCAAGTGAGTGAGTTCAAGCGAATGAGTCCAAGAGAGCGACACCAAGTGAGTTAGTCCAGATAAATGAGTCTAGGTGTGTACACACAAGGGAGTGAATCCAAGCGAGTGAATCTAAATTGGTGAATCCAAATTAGTGAGCCTAAGAGAGTGAGTCCAAGTGAATAAGTCCAAGTAAGTGAGTCCTGGTGAGTGAGTCCAACTGATTGAATCCAAATGACTGAGTTCAAGTAAATGAGTCCAGATGAGTAGGTGTAAATGAGTGAGTCCAGATGAGTGAGTTTAAGTGAATGAATCCAAGTGAGTGAGTCCAGGTGACAGAGTACAAGTGAATGAGTCCAAGTGAGTGAGTCCAGGTGACAGAGTACAAGTGAATGTGTCCAAATGATTGAGTACAAGTGAGTGAGACTAAATACTGACTTCAAGTGAGTGAATCCAAATGAGTAACTCCAAGTGAGTGAGTCCAGGTGACTGAATCCAAATGACTGAGTTCAAAAGAGTGAGTCCAAGTGAGTGAGTTCAAGTGGATGAGTCCAAGAGAGCGACACCAAGTGAGTTAGCCCAGATAAATGAGTCTAGGTGTGTAAATACATGGGAGTGAGTCCAAGCGAGTGAATCTAAATGGGTGAATCCAAGGTGAATCCAAATGAGTGAGCCTAAGAGATTGAGCCCAAGTGAATAAGTCCAAGTGAGTGAGTCTTGGTGAGTGAGTCCAAGTGATTGAATCCAAATGACTTGAGTCCAGGTGACTGATGTGTGACTTTAAGCAATTGGGTTCAAGTGAATTATTCCAATTTTTTGAGTACTTGTGAGTGAGTCCAGTTGAGTGAGTCTAGATGAGTGAGTCCAAATGACTTAGTTTAAGTAAATGTGTCTACACGAGTAAGCCGAAATGAGTGAGTCCAAGCGAGCGAGCCCTGGTGCGTGAGTCCAGGTAAGTGAGTGAATCCAAACGACTGAGTTTAAGTGAGTGAGTTCAAGTGAGTGAGTTTAAGTGAGTGAGTTCAAGTGAGTGAGTCCAGGAGTGTGAGTTTAGGTGTGTGAGTCTAAGGGTGTGAGTCTAGGTGTGTGAGTCCAGGTGTGTGAGTCCAAATGACTGAGCTTAAGTAAATGAATCTACATGAGTAAGCCGAAATAAGTGAGGCCAAGTGAGTGAGTCCAAGCGAGCGAGCCCTGGTACGTGAGTCCAGGTAAGTGAGTCCAGCAGAGTCCAAGTGAATGAGTCCAAATGACTGAGTTTAAGTGAGTGAGTTCAAGTGAGTGAGTTTAAGTGGGTGAGTTCAAGTGAGTGAGTACTGGAGTGTAAGTTTAGGTGTGTAAGTCCAAGTGAGTGTGTTCAGGTGTGTGCGTCCAAGAGAGTGGGTCCAAGTGAGTGAGTCTAAGGGAGTGAGTCCAAGTGAGTGAGTTCAGGTGAGTGAGTTTAAGCAACTGAGCCTAAGTGGGTAAGTCCAGTTGAGTGAATGAGTCCAAGCGAGTGAGTCCAGGTGACTGGGTCCAGGTGAGTGAGCCCAAGCGAGTGACGCCAAGTGAGTGACTCCAGGTGAGTGGTGTTAAGTGAGTTAGTTCAGGTGAGTAATTGAGTGAGTTCCAATTGAGTGCATCCAATTGAATTAATCCAAGTCCGTGAGTTGAAGTGCAAGTAGTAAGTCCAAGTGAGTAAATCCAAGAGAGTGATTGCAAGAGATTAAGTCCAAGTGCGTGAATTCAAATGAGTAAATCAAAGCAGTATCCAAGTCAGTCCAAGTTAGTGAATCCAAGAAAGTGAGTGAGTGCAAGAGAGTAAGTCCAAGTGCGTGAATTCAAGCGACTGAGTCCAAGTGAGTGAGTTCAAGCCAGTGTATCTAAGTACACGTGAACGAGTCAAGTTTATCTTACTCCATGCCAGGTTTAATAAAATTCTATTGCAGTTGTTCGTTCACACCGCCCCTCTTTGTTTCTGCAAATTGTCAGAGTAACCAAAAGATTTTAAGGGACGATGGAAGATAACCTCCAAATAGAATTTCATGACACTTGGCACTGGCAATAGGAGTCATTTTAAAGCTAAATATCTTTAAGACACATAATCAGCGATTGGTGTAGTCAAACTTGAATTGAATACATTTTTGAGATTCTTATCGAATTCAAACTCTTCAATAATGAACTATCTTAATTAAAAGCTCCTTTGCTCTCTTATAGTATTAAAATGTCTAGTTAGTATGGGCTTTCTTACAGCCCATGACCACATTTCAATAGCTTCTCCTACACCTGACGTTCACGTAACAAGTGGTTTAGAAAACATGTTCTGGGCTGACATCAGATGGTAGAGGTTGCAAGCTGTGCCTGTGCAATGAGTCTTAGCTTTAGACCCATTAGGCAACATTTAAGCATACTACCACTTACTTACTCATTATAGCGTCATTGGGATAAAAATACTTGAGCCTGTATAATATTCACTCATGTAGCTGCACTCATTCATATAAGTTATATTTGCTGCCGAACTGTGATAGGGATCAATTTTGTTTTTGCACTAAAATTGCTCAGATAGTTGGGTAATGCGTACACCAAATATCAGCATAATTAGTCCTTGTGCACTCAAGTTATTGATGCTTAACTCTTCAGACGTTCGATTTCCTATGTAAAACCATACAAAACAAGGGTTCACAAAAATCAAGATAATTCGAGATCCAGAATAGGGATCACTTTTTAATTGATATATGTTGAATAAAATTGTTCCTTCTATATCTGTTCCAAGTTTGAGAGCGCTACGACTTTGTGCACATGAGATACCGCGTGGCCAAATAATCGCAGTAATAGGGTACCCTTCTTTATACAGAATTAAAAAATAAAGTAGCGTTATCATGGAAAGATGATAAACGATACATTATTGCTGGCGGGAACGGAGATACCTTAGCTTGGGGAAATTACAGGATTTCAAGTGTTCATGTATAATTTGTATTGTATAAGTGTGTATATAAACCCTCTACCTATGTAATTATTCTTTGAAAGTAATTAGTCTATAAGTTGTATATGTGATATATATTAATACCTTAGCTTGGGGAAATTATAGGATTTCTAACGATGATAATTTAGAAACTAGTTAGGTTTACATGTATAACTTGTATTATATAAGTCTGTATATAAGCCCTCTACCTATGTAATTATTTTATTTAATCTATAAATTGTATATGTGATATGTATAAATACCTTAGCTTGGGGAAATTAAAGGATTTCTAATGATGATAATTTAGAAACTAGTTAAGTCTACATGTATAACTTGTATTATATAAGTCTGTATATAAACCCTATACCTATGTAATTATTCTATTTTTAGTCTATAAATTGTATATGTAGTATGCATAAATATATGATTGTTCAAATGAACAATGAATCTCCAAAGTTTATAATCGAATGCACTTTCTCATAATATTTGCTCTTTAGCTCAAAAGTGATCATTGCAATATGTAGTGGAAGCACTACAATACTGTCTCTAAAAAAATGTCATTAGCAATTAGGATTTTAATTCAAAGCATACCTATTGGGGCTCAAGGCTCATCAGCACCAAGGGAAAGTAGTTATACGAAGCAATCAAGCAAGCCAAATGTGCATGTCAATCTACTGGCAAACCAACGTATTGGCCGACAGATAGCTATAAGATACCGGACTTAAATGACTTTTTTATACTGAAAAACATACCTTCCAACTACATCAGCATCGAAGACAATTACGACCTGCTATCAAACCACTCTCCAATTATCTTAACGATAAGCGAAACAATCATCAACAAATCACAACTACCGTCACTAACAAACAAAGGAACATATTAGAAGGGTTTTAGAACAGAAGTTGAAGAACGCATCAAACTAAATGTTACTAAGAACAATTGAACAACTTCATACGGAAGCAGAACTATTTATCGTCAACTTGCAACAAGCGGCATGGAACAACACTCCCTTGCTAGAAAAGAAAGTAACGGGGGTAAATTACCCAAGGGAAATCAGAGATCTTGTCTCTACGAAACGTGAAGCACGAAAGAGATGGCAACAAACCAGGTCACCTGCAGACAAGAGATTGCAAAATCGATTAAGCCAACAGCTCAAAGAAGAGATCAGGTCTATTAAAAATGAAACTTTCACTGAATTCCTAAGAGGTATAACAGACGACAAAGATACGGAGTACTTCCTCTGGAAGGCTACCAAGAGATTAAAACGGCCACAAAACCATAATCCACCCATTCGTAAGGAAGATGGTGGATGGGCAAGGAAAGATACTGAAAAGACAGAGCTATTTGCCAAACACTTAGCAAGTACCTTTCAACCACACCCTGCAGATAACAACGAGATCTTACCTCAGATAGACACCATGGATGACAGAGTTGTGGATCCTATAACCCCGAACGAAATCACCAAGGAGATTGAAAAAGACCTCAGTGCCAAAAAAGCACCAGGCTACGACCTCATAAGTGGTCAAGTGCTTAAAGAACTACAAAAAAGGGCATAATGAAACTTACACATTTATTCAATGCGACAATACGACTGCAATATGTGCCAATGCAGTGGAAGATTGCACAGTTATTATGATCCTTAAATCGGGCAAACCACCCAACGAGAAAACATCATATCGACCGATCTCACTATTACCAATCATATCTAAACTATTTGAGAAGTTGCTTCTAAAACGTCTCAAGCCAATCATTGAGGAAAAGCAGCTCATTCCAACTCATCGATTTGGGTTTCGGAGTAAGCACTCGACCATGGATCGAGTGCATCGTATCACCAACGTAATTGAAAGAACCTTAGAAGAAAAGGAAATATGTGCAGCTATATTCCTAGACGTGGCACAAGCTTTTGATAAAGTATGGCACTAGGGGCTCGAATACAAGTTAACTAAATATCTACCTAGACAGATGAGTCAGCTTCTTAAATCATACATCTCCGCCCGCCAATTCAGAGTGAGATATGGCGAAGAGTACTCGGAAATAAGAAATGTTGCTGCAGGTGTACCGCAAGGAAGCGTCCTCGTACCAATTTTATACTTGCTCTACACCAGTGACATCCCTAAATGTGATGGAGTGACAATAGCCACATTCGCTGATGACACTGCGTTACTAGCTACAAGCAATGAAGTCGAAACAGCCACAAACAAGCTACAAGCAGCTGTCAACAACGTCACCACTTGGACTAAGAAATGGCGAATTAAGTTAAACGAAGCGAAGTCTTCCCACATAAACTTCACCAACAAAAGAATAAACTATTTGCCAATAGTAACCAATCATCAAATAATCCCATACTTTAACACAGCGAAATACCTGGGCATGACACTGGATGCCAAGCTCAAATGGAAAGAACATGTCAAGAAAAAATGCGAAGAACTTTGCATTAGCTTCAAAAAAATGTGGTGGTTGCTTGGAAGACATTCTGAGCTGTTACTAAACTACTGTTGTATCAACAAACTCTAAAACCAGTTTGGACTTACGACGTGCAACTGTGGGGATGCACAAAGAAATCTAATGTTAAGATGATACAGACTTTTCAAAACAAAGTACTTCGTAGCATTGTCAACGCTCCCTGGTACATCAGAAACGACGACATCCACAAGGATCTAAAAGTGCCTACGGTCAGTGAGGAAATTAAACGGTTCGCGAGAAAACACGAAACGAGATTACATCAATACGAGAATGTTGAAGTGCTACAACTACTTGATAACTATGGACTTGTTCGTAGGTTAAAAAGACAAAAACCTTTCGAATTAGTGTAAGTTAAATAATAAGTGAATAAAATACAAACAAAACACGTGAAAAAAAGTGTTTTAACATATCGCACATCCAGTTCAATAGGGACACAAGTGCAAATAGTTAAAATTCAAAAGAGAACAGATTTAAAGATTATTTGTTTATTATTTTTAGTTGTTACATAAATTGGGATTATGTGACTTTAAAAATCGCTTGTTGTAGACACAATATGTACCATTATCTCATTACATAGATGATAGAGGATCTCAAAAGAAAGTGTAATTTGGACATTACTCCAGAATGGCAAAATTTGCACTTGTATCCCTATTGAATTGGATGTGCGATATGTGGAGTGCGCCAATGGAAGTACGTCCATCAAACCGTTAAAACTTGCCTAGATTTAAGCCTATTAGACTTAGACATAAGTAAGATTTATTCAAACTAAATTGCTAGATAGTATTAACCAGTTGCAAGGCATGCGCCAAGTTCGTGTTAAAAAAATTTAGGAATTAGGAAAATACGCTGAAACCCCCCCTCCGGAAATTTTCTTCCGCACCCACTTAAACCGTCTCCGGGGAGGTTTGTACTGGCCCACCAAATTTGGCCGCGATCATATTACTTTTACAGTTCTTTGTACTGATGTGTCCGAGAAACCAAGTATGACCTACGTTAAACTTGCCCGGAGAAGAGTTAACTAGCTAAGCGGCACTATATCGAGTTTCATAGATGTCGAAGCGACAAAGGACGCCAGGATCAAGGGGGCGGAGGTATATCTTGCCCCTTTCGCCTTCCCTTTGCCCATGCAAAGCCACAACAGATGCACCCTTTGCTGGATAATCCGCAATTTCTTTGTAGAAATAAATAGCTTCTACTAGATGTAAATTAATCATTTCAATTATTAAAAATCTTCGCAGCGTATGACCGTAGAATCAACCGAACCCATGTTTTTGGTATTTGTGCTAATTACGTTACACCACTGTCCGGAGTAGCTACACGACGAGTTGGGGATGTACGAGCCGTTTTATTAGGATGTGCTGAGTGCTGAGGCGATCAATATGAACGTATCGGAACGTACCCAAGTGTTTTAGGTTTTTCTATTAGATATAAATATCCCTTCTTATTACTTCTTATCTACACATGAAAAGTCTAATAAATGCTAGCGGTACATCATCAGTTTGGAGTAAAATTACAATTATCAAACTGAAGGTAAGAGGACCAATAAGCTAAGATGGTGATTAAAAATAAAAATTACTTCTTCCCTTAATAGATACACATTAAGATTTTCTCACTCCCTTTCGAGAAAGATTATTATTGCGATAGAAGCATTATGGAAAATGAAAAAGTACTACTACAAATAATAGAAGATGAAAGAAACCTTCGAAATGATCCAACTATTAATAACATCAATACTAATGACGTTGAGCAATCCTTGTTATTTTGGAAAACTCAAATATGCCAGATAAAATCAGAAAATGAAACTAATAATCAATTTGAATATGAAACATTTGGTTACTGTGTTCCTAAAGAAATAAACTCACAAGCTTATCGATCTCCTGACAATAGTAACAAACCATTTAAATGCAGTATTTGTGATTATAGATGCAAATTGAAAAAAAATTTGAAACCGCATATGCTGATTCATACTGGTGAGAAGTCATTTACATGCAATATATGTGATCACAAATGCAAACGGAGTAGTGATTTGAGAAAACATATACTAACCCACACTGGTGAGAAACCTTTTGACTGCTACATCTGCAATAAGAAATTTAACCAGAGAAGTACTTTACACAGGCATATGCTCACTCATAGCGGTGAGAAACCATTTGAATGTAAGATATGCTATTTCAAATGTGCACAAAAAAGTTACTTGCAAACACATCTGTTAATTCACAATAGTGGTGAGAAACAATTTAAATGCAGCCTGTGTAATATTCAGTATTCTCGAAGAACTAGTTTGCAAAGGCACATGCTCGTTCACAGTGATGAAGACTCGCTTAAATGTAATATATGTGGCTATAAATGTAAATATAAATCTGAATTGCGAATCCATCTGATGACTCACACTAATGAGAAACCTATTGAATGTAATATATGCAAATACAAATTCAAACGAATGTGTACTTTGAACAGACATATGCTAACACACAGTGGTGAGAAACCATTTAAATGTAAAATATGTGGATATAAATGTGTACAAAACAGTAATTTGCAGAAGCATATGTTAACTCATAGTGATGAGAAACCATTTAAATGTAGCGAATGTGATTATGAATGTGCACGAAAACAACATATGCAACAACACATACTCACTCATAAAGATGAGAAACCGTTTACGTGTAATATATGTAAATATAGTTGTTCACAGAAAAAGAGTATGCAAAGTCACATGTTCAGGCATAATGTTAAAAAAGTATTTCGATGTTCTAAATGTGAGTATAATAGTTTGCTAAAGAGCAGTTTGCAGAAACATGTGCTAATTCACTGTGATGTAAAGCCATTTCTTTCATATTCATCAAGTGTATAATAACTCTTCAAGTAACATTTGATGATTAAATTGATATGTAGGAGAAGTGAGAAAACCAAATGTGAACAACTGGTACTCAACCTGGAATCAATGATGTGATCGATTCAGCACAACATTAAGAAAGGTGCATTTTCAAGAAGAAATTACTATTAGGAGTATTAAGTTTACTATTAACAAAAAATATTTTATGATGATCTATTTTAATGTCAGGAAATATTATTTTAGTGCACTTCTTAAATATTGTCAACACCTTAATAATCAGAGAACCAGTGCCATCTTTTATATAATTTAGGCTTCGGACCCAAGGTAATAAGGGGGCCCTTCTAAAAACTAAGTAGCTTTAATATTCAATATATGTATATTTTAAATAATACAAACACTAATAAATAAATACAATAAACCATAAGAAACATAATAATTGCTATGCAATGACCAAGACATTCCTTAATTCTCAGAATGTTCTTGGCCTGGCAGAGAAAGTCTGTGTTTTTTTGTTCAAAAATGCATTTATTTTCTACGTAGTCCACCTTTAGTTCAATATACTTTGTCCCATGTTTCTCCAATAATCGGCTTCCATCCCTGAAGTGAGATTCTGGAAGGTCTGCAAAATACCTATCTACGGCTGCAATCACCTCTTCATTTGATGCAAAACGCTTTCCAGCCACAAATTTCTTCAGATCTTGGGAATAGATGGAAGTCAGAGGCAGCCAAATCTGGTGAATACGGTGCATGTTCCAACAATTCGTACTTCAGATCTCTCAGTTTTCCCATTGCGAAAGCACCTTTGTGGGCAGGTGCATTGACTTGGTAAAAGGCGATTTTTTTTGTTTTGTAATCCATGTCTCTTCTCACGATTTTTTCATCTAGTTGGTCCAGGAGACGTGCGTAGTATTCGCCAGTTATTGTTTTTCCTCTTTCAAGATCATCAATGAGAAGAATTCCTTTTGCATCCCAGAAAACACTGGCTATGACCTTTGCGGCAGATGAGATCATTTTCGCCTTTTTTGGCGCAGAGCCATCGGGTTCCATACATTGCTTTGATTGTTGTTTGGTTTCTGGCGTGTAGTAGTAGACCCACGTCTCATCCATAGTAATAAATCGGCGTGCAAAATTGGTTGGATCCTTTTTAAAACGGTTCAAACATTGTTGTGAAATTCGCTTTCGCATGTGTTTTTGGTCAGCGGATAACAAATGCGGCACCCATCTTGTACAAAGCTTTCTCATAATTAATTCATGATGCAAAATGTACCGTACTCTTTCTTGTGATATGCCTATGGTCTCAGCTATCTCATACACGCTTAATCGCAGCTTAAGCCCTTAATAGCTGTCAATAAAAAATTAGGCCTTAGAGAGAAAGAAGTATAGCAATAGCAGTCTTTAGAAATGAAAAAAAGGAACTATTACAACACCAAAGTGATCAAAAGTAAAGGAGATAAAAAATTAATGTGAATTAAGGAAACTGCAGGAAATATTATTTTCATTAATGTTACATTGGATAATGAGGAAGAAATGGCTAATGCCTTTAATAAATATTTTATAGAAAGTATTACTGAAGTTGTAAATAGATACCACTCAAAAATGTAAATTTTAGTTTAAGATAGAGAGAACAATGCATTATTGAATTTCAACTTAGTGATAAAGAAGATTGTGTTTGGAATGTCTAGTAAACGTAGCTCAGATGATATCACTATTACTTTTATTAAGAATTTTTTTTATGAACTGTGGAAACTAATTTTACACATAGTCAATGAAGCACTGTTCAGTGGAGTGGTACCAGACAAATTCAAGATATCCACTATAGCCCCTATCATAAAAGTTCCAAAAAATCTAAGTGTGAAGAATTCAGACCAGTTAACATATTTTTTTTATTTCAATTAATCATAAATTCTTACAAGATGTCTTGTTTGGAAATGATGGCCAGAACAAATAGGCAGAACCTGTGTTCATCCTGATCGCATCCCGCATTGCCAATTTCAGTGCACTTATATGCTAAAACAAGTTGGGCAAACGACGAGATCACCAGCACAAGGCAAGATAGGTAGTAATTGATGATCAAATCTATACTATACAGTTATTCTAAATAGTGTAGGAAATATATCATAGGGCCAGTGGCGCAGCCATGGGGGGAGGTTTGGGGGTCGAAACCCCCCGAAATTTTTGTATTATAGATTTTCCTTATTCTCTTAAGACCATGGGACGCGACCACGCTTCAAACGAATCTTAACGTAATTCTTATTCTATTTCTCAAAAGACTTCTGTAATAAAGAATCAATTTATCTTTGTTTATCCTACGATGCGTTACCTAATCGAACAGAGAAGGGCACTCGACTGCTACCGGCAACCGATAGCATCCGGGTGTCGGATACACCGGCCACGAATAGATACGAACAACATAAATTAGTTGTGCAACTATTTTATTACGAGAAATGAGCGACGTCAGTATGTGCATTTTATATGGGCGATTGTTATTCCTTAAAACACGTCAAATGCATATTTAGAATTCGACAATATACAACAAAGATAGTGCATTAGCCTAATAACTGAGGGGAAATGAGATGGGCAATGCAGCTTTTTACTTTAATCTTAGTATTGTTGTTTAATTAAACAAGATTTGCATAAAATAGAATTAGGGGTAGTTACCTATACGTTTATAGATTAGAGGGAAGTACTTGATGCGGTTCAATTAAATGTAGTTAGTCTAGAAATTAAATGTTGCAATACATATAGTAACCAAGTTTTGTTTTTAATGCCATTTATTTACACAAATATTACAAATTTGTTCAGTTAAACGTGTTTCCTCCATTCTATAACTCTTTAACTATCCAATTGATTTAGTTTTTTTCTAATAAACATTTCCTTTTTGCTACATTTGCAATTTTATAAAAATACAAATAACTCGGTCTATTTCTTTTTAATGTTTCGTATATGGACGTTAGTAGAAGTAGTCGCGACGTAGTAGGTGTCTTAATGATCATTTAATGTGGGATAAGCGTGTGCTATCGCCTTAATAATATACATAAATAAATAAGATAGTATATATTACGTAGATTTATTCAAATAAAACCCCCTCCCCGAAAGATATTTCTGGCTGCGCCACTGCATAGGACTGATGCCTAATCCATCTTTTTATCTTTAATATATACGACTTTATGGTGTAATCCATAATACAATTTATAGAGATATAATTGAATATTACCGGGCCCATGTATAGAGCATGCCTTTGTGAAAGAGTCAAATTCAATTCAATTCAAACCATCAAACCTCTTGGGCACTATTACGAGCCCCGACGCATATTAATTTGTCTACTTTCATTTTTGTTAAAAGTCGCTCCGCGATCTTTATTCTGAAATTCTCTTCTGTTCTAGAAAGTGACTGTTTATTGTTGCCAGAAGAGAAGTACTGCATCTGCAGCTACACCATGCGACGTTTCATAAAATTCTATAAGGGAGTTTCCTTACATCGCTTCTTGCATGGTTTTTGGGTACTTTTGTCAATCTCGAAACGGTGCGAGGAAAGCTCTTTACAGAATTTCATGAAACTTGGTATAAAGTAGCTGTAGGAGTAATACTTCACACTAGAAAGAAGATACAGCTACTTTGTAGATGAGTTTCAGATGAAAAGAACAGTTTCAGGGTGATAATGGCGGGGCGTCAATTGCTTTAAAATATAAAAAATAAATATATGACAGAATATTTAAACAAATGAATATATTTTCGCAATATAGGATAGTTCTTAATCTAACATCACATTTTAGTATGCAGATACAATACAGATCGTTGCATTATGAAAAGTAGTTTCATTATGAACCTCATAATGCAACCTCTATTCCATGTTATATAATAATTAAATTAGAGTATATGAGTAGCAGTGGCGTGCGGTGAGAATTTAGGCTATGGAAGCAACCACGATTGTAATTATAATACATCTAGGTACAGGCGCGGATTAACGGGGAGGGAATAATCCCCCCCCCCCAATTTAGAAATAAGTTTACATAGAATAGAAACAAATAATGTTTGTTTAATTATTATTTATTAAAACAATTATTTTTCCAAAGATTTCCCCCTCAAAATACTTCTCTGGATCCGCCCCTGCTAGGTACAATAAAAAACAGTGTTATAATTATTAAGCTTAAAAGTTTTTCAAAGAAGCACTTTTACACTTTATATTTATGGAATTTGTTGACTATCATTCTTTATTTAAAAAAACTACTACTACGTATCAATTTTCCGGTCTTTCTTAGCAAAATACCGGTACAGGTTTTAATCTTTGTTGTTAAATTTGAAAGATCTGGTTTTGATCTGCCTTTCTTAATAATTTGTAATTTCTCTGCAAAACTGTATGCGAAAAATTCCTTATTAATAATTTACAAACTGAACAAAAAATCGTCCCGATTCGGCTATATCGAAGGTACTCGAACCTTTCACCGAAGCAGTTGAATTTGCAGTCGTGACGATAATGCAATTTTAAATTTGCATACAGGCAAACTAAATAGAACTATTTGTCTTTAGAAAAATACAACTTATAAATTAAAATAATAAAATGCGACAAAATACAGTCTCATTCGCAGATTTACATTACTTAAGTAACACTAAATCGAACAAATAACCAAATTATAATAAATAAACATTTGGGAACGAAGCACAATAAAAATTACGACCAAACAATGTTAACCAGCCAAACAGCATCCGACTATTATAACACCTCGCGCTGGCTGATTCACGCCAAGGTTAAAAGAAGAGCATTTGTAAGCAGTGCTTACATGAAGTGTATGTATCACATTTGAATCGGTATTACCTTTCCGTGCAAGTTTAATGAGCCTAATTTAAAATAGTACTCTAAATAATTATACTTTTTGCTGTAAAGAGTTGATATTGAGCTTTAATTTGATAAATATTTCAATTTAAATAAACGATAACCATAATTTTACAAAAGTATTTTTGTTAGCATTGTTTTTATTTTTAATAAATTCTCAAGGCAAGCATTGCTTCCATTGCTTCCATGGACCGCACGCCACTGATGAGTAGAAAAAGATATTACGTTTTCTAAATCAACCATTATGTCTTATCTGTTGTCTTTCAAATATTGTAAATCTTATTAATATAATAAATAATATAGTTATTTTATAATACATATTAGTTGAACAAAATATACGTACGAAATCATGAGAACACTTCAGAGAACTGACAAATACGGCCGGAAAAATCAAAATTGTTTGATTTTGGCCGGTAAGATTCGGTCGTGTACGGGCAGTGTAGCAGTGTGACCGTTCACATTATTGATTAGAGCATTGTTTCTTTTCCCGTGATCGGCCGTATACGGCAGAGCAAAAATACTGACGCATACCTAACCACTCTGACCGCAGCCTTGTGGTCGAGTGTTTTTGGTAACGCGGCGTTAATCGCTTAATGTGTACTAAAAAGTAGGCATTACACTTGGACACCAAATTTAAAAATGCTTTATGCACATACACATGGTCACAACGGTATAGTAAACAGTATACGCGATTGCGCGGATCACGTGACGGTCGGCGACAAAACGTATTATACGTACTGCTCGTAATGCAAGACATCGCTCGTTTATCAAGCTAACATTTATAAAAAAAATCTTGCTCGTCTTGCAAAACACTCGTAGGCCAAGTTACTCGTAATTCAAGGTTTTACTGTCTACAAAATATTAAATGTATATACAGTACATTAGGGGTCTATTCTGTAACTAAGCGTTCACGAATGGCGCCGTTCATGAACGGCGATCGTTAGCGACTTCCTCAGCGGCAGCTTCAACGAGAATCGACAGATAGGTTATTCTGTAAAACCAACCGTTGAGCTATGCGCACTCTCAACGACAGTCAAACGTTTTCTAAAAAGGTAATACATCTTTGCCGTTAATATAGATACAGTTTCACCGTTTTGAGATATATTGCGCATGTCATATTTATTATTTCTGGAGAACGCGCCAATTTTGTAAAAATGTCTCAGTTTTGAATTGATTTCAAAAGAGTTGAGAAGATTATATGGAGGATAAGAAAAGCCTCAAGGCAACAATACGTTGTTCTTGGAGGAATTGCAAGTAAACGAACATTTTAGGTGTAAGAGAACACCTAAAAGAAAAACCTCCCCTGAAGAGGACATAGTACTATTTATATATTATTAATAATAGTAAAAGTATGAGTTAGTTCTTTGTTTGAATTGGTTTTTATGAAATAAATTAATTACAACTAATATTTATTTATTAATTATTTATTTAATATGTTGTTTCACTTTTAGGTATGCAATTAAAGTTAGTTTAGTTTAAACGTAATACATTAATTGACAACTTAAAGTGGTTGTATGTTAAAGTTGATGTAACCCTGACGAAGATCCAAAACATAGGTTTTAACTAAACTTACTAACTTTAATTGCATACCCAAAAGTGAAAAAAGCAAAAGAAACACATACAAGTTTATTTCGATATCTTCGGCAAGTTTAACAGATACTGTAAATACTTTTTACTAATTCTCAATTACTTCAGGAATGTAAAAATATGAGTATAATTATTTTTATTTTAAAGGACCCTATTCAAATGTACTAAGGGAATTTTACAAATAAATTCCTGAAAATGTTTAAAATACCCCAACAAGATTATCAACCTGCAATAGTAAATCTTTCTTTTCCCATTTCATTGAGAAATATGCTATCACTATTATTATACCTTCCAGAGATTATTTTTAATAATAAGAATCCTTTTGTAATCTTTGTAAGGTGGTTTTCACCTGATCTAGGAGCACCTCTGGTGAGGTAGGTACTACCTGAAATAACAATTTATTCAAAGTATATAATTGCTACCATATCCTAAGCGGCTATTAATAATAATTCTTGATTCTTCTTTGCCAAGTTTTTGAGGTTAGATTAATTAGCGTCATATATTTATTCTTTCTAATTCATTTACAATTGGATTAAATAAATTACTTTCCATTTTAACGTACTCTGATATAATTAATATAATAATTCCACATATAAAATTTCTTTTATAATTATAAAAATAAACACGAACGTTGGCTAACGTCGACTAATCTGCCACCGTTCGTGAAAGGTTCATCTTCGAAGGGTGCGCAGTCCACTAACGAGTGCATAACGGTGGTTGTTTGCTTACAGAATAGCTTTAGAGCGAAAAACCTTTCAAACAACGATAACCGCTCGTGAACGGTTCGCTCAATGCTTACAGAATAGATCCCTTAATATGTTATTTATTATAAAGAAAGTAGTACCGGCAACAGTGTAAAAGTTCTTCCCATAAGTTTATTAGCTATAGTCGTTATGCACAGTAGGTATGCGTAAGTTCGGTCAGCTGGGATCCCAATTCTGCATTTTTACTTAGAACTCTTTCACAATAATATCAGTCGCATCCACAATCTGGCATCAGAATTGCTGAGTTTTCATTGGAAGGTTAAAAACATTCTTTTCAATTTACTTTTTCACTTATATAAATGTTTGTACTAATGTTACAAAATCTTCCAGCTCAATGCAACCCTCATGTTTTATTGGTACTTGAAGTATAAGTTGAAATGATTTAAATAAATCTTTTTCTTATGCCACAACCATCCAACTATAATTTCCAATACAATATTTATAGCAAAACAGGATAAAGTCACAAGGAAAGATATATAAAACACACAGCAAATATGCCGATCCTTACAAATAGATTGAGATCTGTTTGTAGTTGATGATCAACTTAATCTGTAATCGCCAACAAAATAAAAGATACTACACCAAAGATCAATGTTTAGTTTATATGCGCTTTAATGTTATTAAACAATCATATGTAATGCAAGCACTATAAAAGCACAATGAATAAAAATACACAGCAAGGTGAACTTGCTCATAAAAGTAAGAAAGCATACGAGTGTAATATTTGTAATTATAAATGCTCACAAAAAGAAAATTTGCAACAACACCTTCTTACTCATAGTGGTGATAAACCATTTGAATGTAATATTTGTAATGGTAAATTTTCATTTAAAAGTACTTTCAAACAGCACCTGCTTACTCATAGTGGTGATAAACCATTTGGATGTCATATTTGTAATTACAGATGCTCACAAAGGGGAAGTTTGCAAAAGCACCTTCTTACTCATAGTGGTGATAAACCATTTGAATGTAATATTTGTAATGGCAAATTTTCATTTAAAAGTGCTTTGAAACAGCACATGCTTACTCATAATAGTGATAAACCATTTGAATGTCATCTTTGTAATTATAAATGCTTACAAAGGGTAAGTTTGCAAAATCACCTGCTCATTCATAGTGGTGAGAAACCATTTGAATGTAATACTTGTAATGGTAAATTTTCATATAAAAGTACTTTGAAACGGCACCTGCTTACTCATAGTGGTGATAAACTATTTGGATGTCATATTTGTAATTATGAATGCTCACAAAAGGTAAGTTTGCAAAAGCACCTGCTAATTCATAGTGGTGAGAAACCATTTGAATGTAATATTTGTAATGGTAAATTTTCACTTAAAGGTACTTTGAAACAGCACCTGCTTACTCATAGTGGTGATAAACCATTTGGATGTCATATTTGTAATTATAAATGCTCACAAAAGGTAAGTTTGCAAAATCACCTGCTCATCATGGTGGTGAGAAACCATTCGAATGTAATATTTGTAATGGGAAATTTTCATTTAAAAGTACTTTGAAACAGCACATGCTTACTCATAGTGGTGATAAACTATTTGAATGTAATATTTGTAATTATAAATTCTCACAAAAAGGAAATTTGCAAAAGCATCTGCTCATTCATAGTAGTGAGAAACCATTTGGATGTAATATTTGTAATTATAAATGCTCACAAAAAGGAAATTTGCAAAAGCATCTGCTCATTCATAGTAGTGAGAAACCATTTGGATGTAATATTTGTAATTATAAATGCTCACAAAAAGGAAATTTGAAAAAGCATCTGCTCACCCATAGTGGTGAGAAACTATTTTGATGCTATATTTGTAATTATAAATGCTGAGAAAAATAAGTTTGCAACAGCTCACTCGTAGTGGGATAAACCATTGCATGTAATACAGTTTAATATGCAGCACTTTATTTTTGCTGAAGTATGAAAAATAACAATTTCACAGGTACATTTTTAGGTATTTATAAAATCAGCAAAACTTGTACTTTATAAATAAATATACATAAATAAAATTCATACATACTATAGCTCATAATTTAAATAAAAAACATGCGCTTATTTGTATACAACAACTTATTTAAAGAAAGAAATAATTTTAGTTTACATGGTACATTTATTTCATCAGTAGTCATTTCGCATGATTACAATCCACGTCGGTGCTTTCCAATGGACTGATCCAGTTTTATAGATCAGCAGTGGAATTCTGCTTATTATCGGAAAGATCAGCGATTTTGTCGTAATTAAAATGGCGTTACATATAAATTTTGACTTGTTTCACATTCTGAATTCAAAATGTGTCGAAATAAGTGTAAAATTGATTTGGAAATATTTCGATTATAGATGTAACATCAGAATTAAATTGCTTAATGGGTTGAATTTAAAAATATACGTATCTTTGGTATTTGTCACTTAAAAGTTAAAAAAGTTTTTAATTAGCATCTTCAATAAGGGTCAAGTTATTCTATGGAAAAAAAAGCAATAAAATTTGTATTTGTCACGTTTTGGCAAATAAAGGAAAAAAGTTGGTATCTTAAATCAATTTTACAAAGTTTCACGATGGTTGTTTCGATTTATATAAGATAGGCAAAGTGACCATCGAATCGTATTTCAAATATATCCGAGGCTAAAATTCCGATCATTTTTAGAATCCCTGGCCTGATCAGTTCATAAAAAAAAATAATTTTCCAATGAAACCTAACCTGTCCTTATATTAGTTAGGTATATATCAATGTTCATTATACTATATGTTTTATGGGGTATTGCTTTTTTATATTTTAAATTAAAGGGCCCTCAGCAATCTTTATCCATCAGCATATTTCTTTTGTTTCTGTGGTGGATGTTTCCTATTGCTAGAGTGAAGTATTATTGCTGCACCTACTCTTATGCCAAGTTTTATGGAATTCTGTAGGGAAGTGTCCTCACACTGTTTCATCACGTCTCGAGATTAACAAAAGTACGCAAAACCTTTGCAAGAAGCGGTGTAAGAAAACCCCCTGATAGAATTTTATGGAAACGCTGCATGGTGTAAGTGCAGATGCAGTGCATCACTTCTGGCAACAAGAAAGAGTCGCTTTCTAGACCAGAAGAGAATCTCGGAGTAAAGATTGCGGGGTGAAGTCGCCAACATGTGTCATGCGAATGTGCTATGCATGAATGAAGTATAATTTTTAATACACAGATAATGTAATGCAATGTAATTTCTGTAGTACTTCCAAAGGTTTCAGAACGGAGTAACACAACCTTCTCCATCCTATTAATCCATAGCACAAGGGCTTTGAAACAGTGCATAGTAAAATATTTTTAGTGTATTTAACTTTAGATGTTTTATAAAGTTTACTTTTAAAGATCGCTACTATAAAACTGTTATCAGGCCAATAGTTACATTTGCTTGTGAGACATGGGTATTAACACAAGAAAATTGCAATAAATTAGAAGTATGGGAAAGAAGGATTTTACGGAAGATTTATGGAGGTGTGCAAAACCAGGGAGAGTGGAGAAGAACTAACACAGAACTAATGCAGATGTATAAAGAACCAGGCATTAAAACGATATTACAACAAAACAGACTCCGATGGTTAGGACATGTAACAAGAATGGACGAAAATCAACTAACAAAGAAAATGTACAAAACAGAAATAGGAGGACCTAACAGAAAGGGACGACCAAACAAAACCTGGTGGGAAGGAGTACAAGAAGATCTACGAGAGCTGGAAATACCAAATTGGGAAGAAACTGCAAAAAATAGAAAGCTATGGAAGGACAAGATTCAAGCCATAGGCCTACAGGCCTGAAGTGCTGCATTATATATATATATTTAACTTTAGAATATTTCTCAGTATTTTGAATTTATATAAAGTTCTTCTTTAGCGTTTGACTGTGAACTCTACATGTTTCTGCCATCGCAACTGGTTGTCAATGTATATGCGTAGATAGTTCACAAACTCTGTTGCTTGTATAGATTCACAATTGCAGTTATAGTCAATCTTGCAACGTGTGCTATAGATTTTCATAATTGATATATTTGGCCTATTTCTTTGAATAGGAGAGAAACAGATAAATTTTGTTTTACAACAATATTTCTACAGATGTCAGACTTGACTAATCCATTGACGTAGATTAGGAACAACGTTGGACCGACGACAGTGCCTTGAGGTATTCCGTACTTGATAGTTACACTGTCACTGATTTCTGTGTCTATCTTTACATGCTGTGTCCTGTTATTTAAGTAACCTTTAATTAGGTTGAGTGCTCTTTCGCGAATGCCACAGTCATTCATCCTCTCCAGTAGAAATTTTATTTTTAAAATTACGTATATGTGATACACTGTGTCTTGCAAGGCAAGTCGAAAATGTGCACCAGTCGTTCTAATAAAGAACTTACTACTACTATGGTCTGCAGTAGTGTCAAATGCCTTAGAAAGATCGAGGAACACTGCCGCAGTTGTAACATTAAATTTGCATCAAGTTGTATATTTAATGTTTTCATTTATTTATAAATATAATTTTATAAAGAACATTCAGAACACACCTTTAAGATTACTCAAATCAAGGCGTGTGGGTACCTCCAATAATAATCTATTAAAATTTGGTCGTAGCTGCATTAGATATTTTGCACTTAGAATTTATAGCTGTGTGACAGATTTGTGAAGTTCGCAAAATTAATTAAATAACATTCATAATTCTAAGTTTGGTCATCCAAAAGTTGCAGGTGAGTCAATCGTAAAAAAAACACATAATTGATTTGTTTTGTTTATTGAATAAAAAATTATAATGTAAATATTAGAATATCATATAGTATTTTAATTTTTTCCTACAGATTTGTTGTGACCAAACATTTTAGGAATTTTAATTTCAACGTTTACACGCATAATCAAATAATCGACTACATTCTGGAATCTGCAATCCACATTCTGGAATCTGCAATCCGTATCCTGGAATCTTGCAATCTGCAATCCGCAACTTACAAGATTATCTTTCCTTTTGTACAGAGTTTAATTTATATGCATACCATTAAATGCACATTATATTTCTTATTAAATATCGATTTGGTTGGGTATAACATCAAAATAATTAAGAGTAGCTACAATACAAAAAACATTATCAATAATAAAATTTTCTATATTAAATTTATGTATTACCTACCTTTGTTAGCTTGAGGCATAGCGCTATATCACAAGTATTTCTTATTACTATTCAACAATAATTAATAATTGAAATTAAATTTTTTTTTAAATTTATTTAGCAATCAGAATTATACATTGTTCTATGAGCTAAAGTGCTGATGGCTGCTAGATATACTAGTAGTAAATGAATGACATGATCAGGGAGATATCCAGATATCACCTGTATAGAATTAGTATACATTAGGGTTCCTAAATTAAATATGAACTGAGCTCTGCGTTAATTAGAGTTAAGGAGGATACAGCGAAATGTAAAAATGTAGAGAATGACGTGAAATTTAAACCTCGAGTTCTTTGACACTTATTCTATTCGGTAACTTTTTTTTATAATCTTCTTGTGTACCATTACCGAGAAAAATGGAAAGTAAAATCCAGAATTTAACATGGGCTCTTATGGAGACCATCTAACCTTTAGCAGTTTTAACGAAAAATTATGATGAAGAAATGTAGGGAATCTGATAAAAAACTAAAATGACATACTCTCATATTCGAAGAACAATGCTGCCCAATATTTTTGAAATCTTGTATCTAGTTAATGCACAATAATAATTTAAAGTAAACAAAACAAGAATTTTTCACGACATATGTGGAAAGACAGCAGAGATGTGACAACACCTCATAGCGCGCGAATTCAAATAACAGAACAGCAAGATGACATATAATGACTGTTATAATAATCTATATTTTATTGTATTAACTAATAATCATATATTTTACTAATCAAATTATGTTGAACAATTCAGTCTTCTGTGTTAATAATATCAGAATACAAATGTTAATTCGACGGAAATATTGCATAATGTAAAATTACCTTTTGCAATGTGATGAATACAATTTATCATCACAATCAGAATATCCACGAAATCAGTAATACAAACACACTAATTTTAAAAATATATGTATTAAACCTCAACAAATTTTTATATATTTCTTGTATCTGCTTAGCAGATTGTAATCTTTAGACTACACAAAAGTTAAAAAATAGAATATTCCCATCTGTAATTGCATACAAAATTACAAAACATTCAACATGTTTCCACTTATATTTTGGGATTGACATTTGGAGGTTAGGATGTCAACTCAATCGAAAGCTGAAACCTAACACTGCTACCAACAAAATCGATTGATTTCTTTGAGGTGTTGCCACGATTCTTAACCTATTTACATTTATATTTACACTTTCAACAATTAAACAAATGCACTCCAATCGACTTAAATTATTTTAACAGATACAAATAATTAATAAATGCATTATAGGCATTCATAATAAAATGATTTTGTTCAGTTTTAAGAATGTTAATTTATTTTTTTATCGATTGGTATTTCTTGTTAGAGCCTATGTAAAAGCATAGGAGATATCCCCTTACCCTTCACCCCGCAAAGATCCGCTGTAACCTCCTTAAGTCACACATGTCAAATTTTCCTAGTGACATTTCATAGTTTGAAACTATTTATTAGAAGGTTGGTAATCATGAAAATTGGTTTAATAAATTAAACTGTCAGTGTGACAGTTATATAAATCTGAAATTCGGTACAATTAATACTTTATTAAAAGTTGTCGTAAAATTGATGTAACTACTTAGTTTTAAAAATTCTATACAAACAATAAATAAATTATAATGTGCACATTAAAAAAAATTTACATGACAGCATAACCTAAAATTTATAACTAACAGCTGCTGAATATAATAATATAATAATAATAATTGCTACAACCCATAACCTGGAAACCAGGCCCCAGAAGCTATAAGCTTGTGCGGGAGGGAGGGGGCGATTATTATTACGTAGGCCCATGTGCGGCTGCAGCCGACTTACAGATGGAACAGCGCAAATCCCACATTTGTGTCACAGCTAAGGAAAACTGCAGAAAACCTTAACCAGATCTGCCGGCACCGGGAATCGACCCCGGGCCGCCTGGGTGAAAGCCCGGCACGCTAGACATTACACTACCAAGGCTTTAATGTTGTCACTAAAGTAAAAAGAGAGAAAAAAGTATCTCTGTTTCAGACAGCTTAGTTTTGGCCTAGAAAGAGATAGATTTTGACATCCGTGTTCTAACTCTAAAATAGCACAGCTAAAGTGTTCATTTAGGAACTCGAGTATACATGAAACACCGTAACTTAAATTAGTTCACTTATAGTTTTGAAGTCTTTTCTTGATCATTAGTTCTGATAGTCGAAACACAACTTAACTTAGATCACTTGGCCACTGCCTTTTAAGTCTTTCGTTGATCACTGGTTCTGATAATTGTACCACGAGCGGGTTTGGATGGTTGTCTACGATGGCATGATGCTTCGTGGCTCTTTTGCTGATATTTTCTTGTACTGTTGGGACGTGCAGATCAGTATGTAGTGTATGATTTGTTACATACCAGGGAGCATCTGCAATTTGTCGTAGTATCTTGGATTGGCCCCTTTGAATAATTTCTATATTTGACTTGGAGGCACATCCCCATAGTTCTAGTCCATAATCCCATATTGGTTTGATGACTGCTTTGTATATCAAGAATTTATTTTCCAGAGATACTCATGATTTTCTTCCTATCAGCCAATGTAGGTCTTTTGTCTTGGTCTCTACTTGTTTTCTCTTTTTTGTGATATGTGTTTTCCAAGTCAGTTTGTTATCTAAGTGAAATCCTAGATATCTTACCGATTGTGTTTGTGGTATCTGCACCCTGTTTATTGTGACTGTTGGTCATGTTTCTTTACGAAGGGAGAATGTAATATGCTCAGATTTATATATTATTGAAATCTATTGTAGCGAGATATTTAATAGAAGAAAATTTAAATTATAATAAACACAACAGTTCTTAAGTAGTTCTCTTTTATTTCTTATTTTGTTTTTCCTTGTTTTTCCCACTTTATACAGGGAAGATTTCTATGATGGCCAAAATTGGGTGATGCTCATTAAATATGGTAAGTGGAAGCAAGTAAGTAAGAACAATTGCCCCTGCTCTTAAAAAAACATCTGAACTGCCATAGCAAATTTTGGGCCCTTTTCAAAAAGAATAAGTTAAGGTCACACAGTCTTATTCCCTTTATTAGTGTTTCAAGAGAGTCTTGCATTTTTCTTGTTCTTGTCTTGTTTTTGCACAAATTGCAAGACAAGAACCGCAATCCGTTCTGCAAGACAAGACAAGAATCTTTTCTGCAAGAATAGCAAGATTTCTTGCAGTCTTGCTAAAATACAGATTTTGAAAAGATATTGGTATGTTTGAATTATTATTGGCAGTGTTAGTCTAGATATACATATTATGAATTTATAATATATTTTATTTATTTAAAAGTTGTTTTAATAAAACAAAAAATATAAAATATTTTTCCATTACACTATTACACATATTTTTTTGTGTGGTAACTAATAAAGCCTGGATACCATTACTCGTGTATTTGACAAACATTCGTCATTCGTGGATATTTGCCAAGTAGTGGGAACCCGTACGAATGTTCGCCACTTGTCCTTTCTCGTCGGTTGTCGGTAAATATAACACAAATCAAAGACTTTTACGACTTGACAAATATATCCCTTAAAAATGTATATCTTCAAGTACATATGTTTGCCAAATATACAAGTAGTGGGAGCGGTTACACGAATGTTTATTTGTATATTTGCCAAATTGACAAATATTTGTGTATTTGCCAAATACACGAGTAATGGGATCCAGGCTTAAGATCTCAACATTCAGGCGATTAGAAATTACGTAATAACTTAAAAGCTAAAACAATAAAAGAACATATAGAAACGTAACTAAACGGCTGTTATGTTTGATTATTTATTATAGTTAGTAGTCATTGAAAACGTCAAACCAGGAATTAACGTATAAAGTCTTCGCCATCTTCAAATAAATCAGAGTAGACTTTTGTATGATTGCACTATACTATCAGTATCTTCTTAAACTACAATATTGTTTATTTATTTTAACCTGTGCGATTTTTCTGGGTGTAATTTAATAAACTTATGTTTAAGTTGCACAGTTTTGGTTTTTTTATCAATATAAGTTTTTATTTTGTTTATATCGAGGGGTCGACCACTCTTACAAAAAATGTACATGTATTGCCGAAATCCAAGATTTCCTCGCAATCTCTATGATTTTCGAGGATTGCCTTCGCAATCTCTGATTTCCAAGGATTGCGTTCACAATCTCTACGATTTCCAAGGATTGCTTTCGCAATGCCTATGATTCCCGAGGATTGCGGGATGATTTCTAGAATGCGATTGCTTCTTCGTTAACGTGCTAATGTTTGAAAAGCAATTTTCAATGTGATAGCTAAAGATTAGAACAAAATCGATAGTATTTGTACTGGTTGTTTTTTACAAGAACAGTACTATTAATTCAAATGAGTTTGTTAGGTAAATTCATTTATAAAGATACTACGAAGGACATTACTTCACAAATAAAATGCTTCATTTAGGAACTATATACGATTATTAATTTTAACGTTACATAAGTATAAAGGATTTGTAGGGTTTTAACTAGTTTTGACTTCTTCTAAGACCTTTATACTCTTTTTCAATACCCATTTTGCCACGGCTTTTTAAACGAAATGGACTATTGCCTATTACTACATACATATAATTTTTCCAAAAATAAAACAATTTTGAGAAAAAAAAACATTTTTTTCATTATTGTTCTGTTAACTGTCTTTTTGATTATTATCCTTCAATGCTTGACGGATAATCGAGTCCTACTGTAATTCGATAGGCCCATAAAAGAAAAATATATTTTTACAATCTGTACATCCTCTTCTTTTGGCCAAATATTAATACTCGTCTAGTTTAGATTTTAAAAATTATTTTAAATGTTTGATCATCTAAAACTTGCACTATGCGCCCGATGTACCATGTGTCACATACACTGTCTGCCATAAAGGTGGATCCATATTGGAAAGTTTTTTATATTTAATCAATTTCTAATAATCTCGAAACAGATGGCACACCTTTTAAACAATCGTTTATTTAAACATTTTAATCATGGTACAATAGTATATTATTATACGAGTTGTAAAAGACGGTCTCTTGTAGCACGAGTTGTTTGGGACATGACGAGAGAAGCGAGGAGTGTTCCAAAGGTATGAGTGCTACAATACCTCTATAAAACAAATATAATATACTATTTTTTATACTTTGCATCATTAGTTTGATAGAAGTTGTAAATTCAAGCTATTAAAAACATTGCATTACAATCTAGTGATTTTTGCGTTTAACATGTGGTAAAGCTATAACATGACTTTTTTTGTGAGGTTAGAATGTGTCAAAATTAAATGTGTTACCAATCTTATAAAACAAATAGACCCCCAGAAACGATGTTATAATAGCCTCTATTATGAAATCGTTTTCCGTGTCACAATGAGCCCATTGTGAACGCAAAGTACAAAAAAATTAAAGATTTTGTGGTTACAATAGTATATTATTATACGAGTTGTATAAGACGGTCTATTGTAGCACGAGTTGTTTGGGACACGACGAGAGAAGCGAGGAGTGTTCCAAAGGAACGAGTGCTACAATACGTCTTATAAAACAAGTATAATATACTATTTTTTATACTTTGCGTCATTAATTTTATAGAAATTGTAAATTCAAGCTATTAAAAACATTGCATTACAATCTAGTGATTTTTGCGTTTAACATGTGGTAACACTATAAAATGACTTTTCACGTTTTGTGAGGTTAGAATGTGTCAAAATTAAATGTGATTATATGTAATATAAAACAAATGTTACCAATCTTACAAAACAAATAGTCTCCAAAAACGATGTTATAATAGCCTCTATTATGAAATCGTTTTCGGTGTCACAATGAGCCCATTGTGAACGCAAAGTACAAAAATTAGTCTTGAATTAGTACTAATGATAGCTTAGGAAATTTTCATTTTTATGAAAGTTGGTTGCCAGTTTGCTCTGCCAGTCTTGATATGTGAATAGCGACTATAGAGTTGTAGTTGCAAAAAAAGTTCTTGTGGTACAAATTTGTCCTTAATTAGTAGTTAATTATGGCTTTATTATTTTTTTTGTTTGAAGTGGTGCTAGTTTGAGCTTAAGCTAGCACCCCCAATTTTGAAATGTGAATTGTGTCTAAATGGTTTAGCCACAAAAAAAATATTTCTTTTTGGTACTTTGTCTTTAATTAGCGCTAAATTATAGGCGGGTTTTTCGTTTTGCTTAAAGTGGGAGTGTTAGCTTTATTGACGTATTCGCTTACCGATTCTCAAAATGCCGCTTTTGACAAAAATACTGATAATAAGTATGAATAACTATCGAATTTCCCGCAAATTAATGATGGCACCACTTCTACTATATTCGATATCGACGACTGCGATGATGATTGCGGGATTGCGAAAGATTTCGCTGATTGCCGATAAAGACTGCGAGATTTCTAATGATTTCCTTGTGATTGCTAAGGATTGCGTGCGATTGCCGCCAAAATGTACATGTATTGCGGTGAGTGGTTGACCCCTCGGTTTATATGCTTGTATGCTTCCAGCTCTTGAAAAGATTCTAGAAAAAGTGGTTTATTTGCAATCATTATACTTTGTAGAAGAGAACAGATCTTTAACAGATTTTTAATAGAAACCAGAACTTTATTTACTTTTGTGGTAAAAATCTTGATAAGTTAGCTGAGATTATAAATAATGATCTTTTAATTGTTACAGACCGGTTAACAGTTAATAAGTTAAAGATTAGTGTTAAAATGACAAAAGGTATGTTAAAAGCTAAACAAACCGTGTATGAAAATTATGTTGAAAATAATATGAGAGTGAATGTTGAAGGTGAATAGAAATGGTAGATAATATTAAGTATCTTGGTGTAATTGTTGATAGAAATTTAACATTTAATGATCATGTAGATTTTGTATGTAAGAAGATTTCTAATTTCTAATAAAATTTTGTGTATTTGTTTATGAGAAGGCCTTAAGTAAGTTAACAAGTTTTGCAAAATAGGGGTATGAGATTAATTTTAGGATGTAACCGATATACTAAGATAAGGATATGCTTATAACTTTGCAGTGGTTATAGATGTCAGACAGTTCAGTGAATATTGTGCTTTGGTTTTTATACATAAAATAAAATTGGCCTTATGCCACCTTACCTTATTTTAGTTGAATGTGGTAATGTGCATAGTTATTCAACAAGGACCAGGAATGACTTTTATAATAATAATAATTTATTGGTCTTAAAAATATTACATTTTCTAGACAGGTCATAATTAAAATGTGTGTAAATATCAAATATAAACATGCACATACATAAAATTGTGGCATGGAAATAACTTGTAGAAATCTTGTATATTGTAAAAATATCTGCTTCATTGTTTTTAGAAGGCTTTATTGTTGAGCTGCCGAAGTTCCTTTGGAATGTGATCGAAAAGATCAATTTCTGTTTGTTGACTTTTGCTTAAACGATGTTATTCAGGTACTATATTCTTTTTATGCCTTGTGTCGTAGTTATGAAGTGTGTGTGAGTAGTGAGTACATACGAATGTTGTTTTTAACATAGCAGAGTTTCTGATATATTATTATTATTTTTAATTATTTGAAGAAAGGTTTATCGTGTTCTAGACAACTAGCTCCGTTAATTTGATTAATTAAGATATTCGGTTGTTAGGGAAATCATTGATATATATTAAGAATAAAAATACATCAATCTACATTCTAAGTGTACTTTTTTGTTTTGTAGAAGTTGCGTAGCAGATGTCCCTATTTTAAATAGGGACATCTTTGTTTGAAATATTGTTGATTGATTCAATGAAATGCTTATTGAATTGTTCTGGCGATAACTGATTTCCAGATATCGTGTTTTTATTTGTTTCATTGTGTATCATACGGTATAAAGACTTAGTTTTATATAAGTAGAACCTGAAAAGTATCATTTAAATAAATTCATTATTTGTCAAAGGTATAATATGACATGATGAAATTATTATGGAATATTTTAAATAAGAAATTCTAAAAACCAGCAAATTAGGAATGCCCGTCATTCTTCAGAGAGAAGTCTCTAAGTCTTTGTGTAATATATGTCAAAATTACCTCAAAACAAATTTTTGATCTATAGACAGAATGTGAAATACTATGAAATGTTATGTTGAAAGAAGAACTCTGTATGCTAGATTTAGGCGAGTTATAAGTTATTGATAAAATTGAAGTTATAAAAATTTACCGAAATATTATTTCATTCATCATCATCACCGTCTGTTATTGTATACTTGTTCAAATTGAATTTAAAATGCCTAATGTTAAGTGTATATGGGGAATTTCTCAACGCGGGCTACAGGTCAAGTTGCAGCTCACGTATGATTCCTAGATTGAATCCTATAAGATCCTTGTCATCATTGTTAAGTTTGTTGTCCCAGTAAAAAGCTTTTTAATGCAAAAAATGGACTGATACGTACATAGGCCAGCGCTAGACTTTTGGTGTGTAGACTATAATATAGAATGCTTAAAAATACAACAATTACAAGTAGTCTTTGTCTTGTATTACTAGAATAATATTAATTTATTTAGTTTTTCTTGTATGACTAACGTTGAAAAATGTAATTACTATTAATATTAATATACAATATACTAATGACAATATATTTAAATGAAAATTGCTATGCATAAAGGTACACAGATATGGATGGTCAATGATCATGGTAGTTCATTTCACATATTGTATTTTTAAGGAATTTGCTATCAAGTTATTAACTTTTAAACTGCTCGTCACTGTACTTAATATAAGTTCGTTTTTACACTGGAATTGTTTGTTAACACTGTGAGTAAGCACATGTCTTTTAAGATTACCTTTCCTTGAACACTTGTAATTACAAACATTACATTGAAAAGGTTTATCACCACTATGAGTAACCATATGAATCTTAACAGCTTCTTTCCGTGAAAATTTATAATCACATAGACCACAGTGGAATAGTTTTTCACCAATGTGAGTAAGTACATGTCTCTTAAGAACCCCTCTCAATGAACACTTATAATCACATACATTACACTGGAATGGTTTGACAACACTATGAGTAATCTCATGCCTTTTAAGATTATCTCTCAATGCACATTTATAGTCACACATATTACATTGAAAAGGTTTGTTACCATTATGAATGAGCAAATGTCTTTTAAGAACTCCTTTCTGTGATGACTTATAATCACATACATTACATTGAAAGGGCTTCTCACCACTATGTGTGAGAATATGTCTTTTAAAATCTCTTTTGTGGGAAAATTTATAGTCACATACATTACATTGAAATGGCTTTTCACCAGTCAAAATGAGCAAATGTCTTTGAAGATGTGTCATTTTCAAGATGTGTGAGATCTTTAAAGGATAGTTATTATAATCAATATTGCATTGCAACAGTTTCTCATAACTACGACTAATAAATAACTTATATGTAAGCAGGGTAGTAAATGTTATAAGTTGGGTTGAAGATGATTTTGGCGACTTTCGTAATTTAACTTAAAATTATTATTCCACTGACATATCTGCATAGTCATAATAGTACTTGTTCCTTTTTATAAATTCTTGCCTGAGAATACCTAGAAAGACAAGAAATAATTAATATTTCTTAAATGTTATGTATGTCAGCATTTTTTAATAGGTGCAAATGCAGTGGAGAAAAACCTGTTCAATGCTTTATCAAGTTTATTTTTACTAACCTTTTCAATCTTATTAACTGAAAACAAAGCAAACGAAAGCTAGTAATAAAACTCGCATACATTCAAAGATATTAATAAGTTCCTGCAGATCTTTCATGGCAATTTCGGTCACCTTAACCATGGGTACGTTCAACATTCTAATCTAGGGCAGTGTTGCCAGATGAAATCATTCATAGCGCTAGAACTTAACCAAAGTTAACGGTAGATGTCAACACCAGATCGGAAGATTTCTAGACTTATTAGGTATATCTAATAAGCCAGACCATGCTGGCGGATCACCAGAGTACCGCAAATTACACCATTCTTAGAGAAAAAAGAAAACGCAAATTTAATAATGGGTGAATTAAAATCCCGTTTTATATAGTACATATTACGAAAACGTGTTTGGCATACTACAGGTTTAGGGCCAGAATAAGAATTATGTGAAAGATTTCTTAGATACGAATTTTAATTTTGGTTTAGAATTTCATATAAGTATAGATTTGTTCTTAGAATTCTAATTGGAAAATTCTATGAAATAAATATTATTATTGATTTGTACCTGACTATTGTTTTCACAGTTCAGTTTACACGTACACAAGGCCGTATTCAAGGGGGGGTTTAGGGTGTCTGAACCCTCCCCGAAACTAAACTTAACATTAATAAAATGACAAGAAAATAAAATTATTTTCCTATTCTGCTTCTCCCCGAAAATAAATTCCCCTAGAACCCCCCCCCCGGAAATAAATTTCTGGCTACGGCCCTGCACGTGCAGTAATTATTATTCAAAATTACAGCGCAAACACAAGTAAATAATTAAAGATTTAATATTTATTACATATTTAATTACTTACTAAAGTGAGTAAATACGTGGAGAGCAAGATTCTAATCACAAATTTCTATAATTTGTTGATGTATAATTTTTGATCAATATTTCAAGTGGTTATCTACTTTTAATTATCATGTTTTAGTCTTATTGTTAAGTTGCAGTAGATAAGATCTAGTGCATAACTTTTCTTTTTCATTACGTACACTTTATATTAATCATGACATTAGTGTATTTTTAGTTTATTTTGTTTTCAATATTTGTTCGAATGAATAAATGTTATACGCTTCTGATTTATATTGGTATTATAACATAAGATTACGAAAAAAGTGATGAATTTCATTAAGATGAAATAATAGGAGTGGTTGCTCAGCCTCAAGCTATAGTAAATACTAAAATACATCTATTGTTAAATAAAAAATGTGGCTACTGATAATAGTTTTCGCTGCTGTAGTAGTTGTGTTGGTGGATTACTATTAAATACGCTCTACAATAATCGAGTAAAGCCGATATTTTGAATTGCTTTTTTATAATTTTATCTTTTTCCGTAGAAAGTTCTTTGAATCTGAACATAATAAACATTTTTTATTTATTTTATTTTATTTTGGTCAATACCTCTTCAAAGAACAAAACGGAATAACAAATCTCCAAGAACTTGTCGCCTTAGTATACTTACCTCGCATTTTAAAAGTAAAGGTATGTGATTCTATACTCCGGACACTGAACAGATATAGTTAAAAAAAAATCAAGGCAGCACAGATTGTTCTGATTGGTTTTATGTGAAAGTTAAATTTACAATAGAACATTTTTATATATGAATTGTTAATTCGTTATAAATGATGTCACTTAGAGAAATTTATACTAGTATAAATAATAACCATACATTTTAAAAAATTGCATTTTATTAATTTAATAAAAAAGCCATGAAAAGTTCGCGAGTGCTATGTGTTTATACATATTATAATATATAATAAATATTTTTTACAATAAAACAAAGAAATTACATACAAACATACTATATATACGTCGCATGGTAAGGTGGCAATCTCAGAACAGTTCTGTTGCTTTCCTGTGTTAATTCGTCGATTACGTTAGCACTGTGTTTAGGTGCATGCTGTTTTACTTAAGATAACAATTCAGCTCTCACCATACTGTCTTCGTAGGGGATAGTTTTTTCTGCAGCCAGTTATGTATGTCAGCTTTCTTTGTGTTGCTAGACGGAATTTTTTCAATTTTTCTTGTGTGATAACTTGCGTTATCCAAGACAATAACGCAACCTTCTTCAAGACTGGGCAAAATATTTTTAAACCTTTGTTCAAATGTATCTGCGTTCATTTCTTCATGGTAGTCATTTGTTTTCTTGAATTTCAATAACAGTAATCCATTATCTACAAAACCGTCATCAGATCCTATATGAAGGGTGATGAACCGCTTTCCTTTCCCCGATGGATTTCTCAAGTCAGTCGATAACCCTCTTAAAAATGCATCTAGTGGATTTGTTATGGACATGTCAGCCCACACTTTTTTTGCCATTTTTGTCTTCTTCGGAAACATTGTCCAAAATAGCTCTTGGTCTATGACACGCCTTAGGAGCAGTAAAATAATCAGGATGTTGCTTGTGCTCACGAAGTATGTTGTAAACACTGGCCAGACCAATTCATAAAATTATAGTAAATAAGCAGTGGGATTGGAAGGTAAATTAAAACATGACCTATCAATCTAGCAACATTTTCCTCTTTTTCGTGTTTTTTCCATTGAGGATGCTGCTCTTCACACACTTTAAAAGCGTTCATAATTACTTGTTTCACCTCTACAGAAAAGTGCTTTTTTGGCGTTTTTTTTGGTGGTGACAACTGAATATTGTTGACGTTTTCATCATCCATTTTTAATAATTTTGCAGTAAGCAAAATTCTACAAATTAACCAACTCATTATTATTATTAACTTTTCATATAATTCTAACTTACTTATTGACAACCGTTCGTGTATTGAATCGTGCGAGTCTTAATAAAGACTTGTAATGTACCTAATATGTAACACAGTTGGAAAAACTGACGGAACTTTCAAAACAACTGACGTAAACGCATGCGTAACAAGCTGGCGTTTGCCGTTTGTGTTTGTATGTGTAAATGAGACTTCTATCGAGTACCGCCCCATTTATTTCAACCAATGGATATTCAAGTTTCAAGTTGCATCTGAATGTCTCTGGTTTTTCATTACTATATCTGTTGGGTAAACGCAGTATAGTATCTGATAAGATCCTAATCCTATTTAATAACATTAAAAACCAAAAAGCACTTGTGCTTTTTGGTTTTTATATTATATCTTGATATAATCACAAGAAGAGCCAAGTAAGATTGATTATAAAGGCAAAGCCAGTTTAGTTTAGTGCCAAAAACTGATCACCGGTTCAAATCCCCATCTTGTTTTGCGGCATAATTTATTAATTTTTTAATTAAATACGCACTGAAAAGAAATAAAATTTTAAAAATTGAATTCAAATAATAAAGCGGAAGAACATTATATTTATTGAATAGCGATTCAAAAACCTCTTCTTGCATTAAAGGGGACCACGTCCAAAACAAAATTTCTACCTGTGAAGTTTTTCTAAGCAATTCTAGTAGCATGCTATTATGACTGTTATTAGCATTTTTAAGACAAGTTTAGTTTATGCTGTTATTTTATTTTTAGAGAATGTTTTTAATACAACTTCTCAACTGTACATTGATCCCCAAAAATCTACATATTTTAAAGAAATGCATTTTAAATTTAACATTTATTATCAATGACATTATTTTAAATACAACTACCTTGTATAGTGTTGTTTTTTCTATTTGTATAATTCTATTTTATTACTATTGTGCTATTAAAATATTTTTTAGTTACTTAAATATATTTCATTAATTAGATAGGTAGCGTTCAAATACAATATTGCTGAAATTTAGATTCAAAAATTTTCTTAAACGAAGAATATTGTTTAGAAGACAAGGAATGAAATAGGTACATTTTTTAAATAAAATAAATTAAAAAAGAATTATGCCGCAAAACAAGATGGGGATTTGAACCGGTGATCAGTTGCACAGAAAGACGGTTTTCTAACCACTAAGCTAAGCTGGCTTTACCTCTACAATCATCTTACCTACCTCTTCTTGTAATTACGTATTGTGCTTTTTCGTTTTTAATATTAAAATATAAAATTAGGATCCTATTTTTGGTTCTAATTCAAATAAAACCGGTGAATTTGAAGAAATTCCATCAGAAATATTCTGGTCTAAATTATAAAATATTAAGTAATATTAAAAATATAAACGTACAAATAACATTTTTTGTAAAATAAAAGATGCAAAGGTGTATTTTTTAATAACAAACCACGTCTGTTCATAGTAAAATTCCAATGTACTTGAAAGAACCAACCATTTCAACCTAATGCTTTTACCTGGTTATTCTCAAATGCAATATAGAGTAATGGAGTGTATTGCATTTTAATTTAATAGCACTATATAATTTATTTATAAAGGGTATGGAGTTACTCTAATTTATTGGAATTGTCATATATAATATAACAAGTGGTCAAAATTTTTTCCGACAAAATTTGTCATTTCAGATATGAGTAGCTTTCGCAACGATAACTACACGAGTCGACACAGGAGACGAGTGTAATTCTCCAAAAGCAAAAGCTACGAATGTCTAAAATGATAAATTTTGCAAGAAAAAATTAGACCACGAGTTGTATTCGGCTTGACAATCCATCGAGTTAATTTTTATTTAGCGTGTGTAGTTAATATTAATTTAATTAAATTTGACATTTCATTTTGACATAAGTTTTTTCACTAAGAAAAAACCACTAGTGGTTTTTTCACTAAGAAAAAACCACTAGTGGTTTTTTCACTATAAAACTAATTACATTGGTCCCAATTTGAAAAATTCTGTAATTTGATTGGTTAAAAATTTTCGAGTTGGATTGTCATATATAATATAACAAATGGTCTAATTTTTTCCGACAAAATTTGTCATTTCAGATATGAGTAGCTTTCGCAACGAAAACTACACGAGTCGACGCAGGAGACGAGTGTAATTCTCCAAAAGCAAAAGCTACGAATGTCTTAAATGATAAATTTTGCAAGAAAAAATTAGACCACGAGTTGTATTCAGCTTGACAATCCATCGAGCAAATTTTTATTTAGCGTGTGTAGTTAATATTAATTTAATTAAATTTGACATTTCATTTTCACATAAATTTTTTCACTAAGAAAAAACCACTAGTAGTTTTTTCACTATAAAACTAATTACATTGGTCCCAATTTGAAAAATTCTGTAATTTGATTGGTTAAAAATTTTCGAGTTGGATTGTCATATATAATATAACAAATGGTCTAATTTTTTCCGACAAAATTTGTCATTTCAGATATGAGTAGCTTTCGCAACGAAAACTACACGAGTCGACGCAGGAGACGAGTGTAATTCTCCAAAAGCAAAAGCTACGAATGTCTTAAATGATAAATTTTGCAAGAAAAAATTAGACCACGAGTTGTATTCAGCTTGACAATCCATCGAGCAAATTTTTATTTAGCGTGTGTAGTTAATATTAATTTAATTAAATTTGACATTTCATTTTGACATAAGTTTTTTCACTAAGAAAAAACCACTAGTGGTTTTTTCACTATAAAACTAATTACATTGGTCCCAATTTGAAAAATTCTGTAATTTGATTGGTTAAAAATTTTCGAGTTGGATTGTCATATATAATATAACAAATGGTCTAATTTTTTCCGACAAAATTTGTCATTTCAGATATGAGTAGCTTTCGCAACGAAAACTACACGAGTCGACGCAGGAGACGAGTGTAATTCTCCAAAAGCAAAAGCTACGAATGTCTTAAATGATAAATTTTGCAAGAAAAAATTAGACCACGAGTTGTATTCAGCTTGACAATCCATCGAGCAAATTTTTATTTAGCGTGTGTAGTTAATATTAATTTAATTAAATTTGACATTTCATTTTCACATAAATTTTTTCACTAAGAAAAAACCACTAGTAGTTTTTTCACTATAAAACTAATTACATTGGTCCCAATTTGAAAAATTCTGTAATTTGATTGGTTAAAAATTTTCGAGTTGGATTGTCATATATAATATAACAAATGGTCTAATTTTTTCCGACAAAATTTGTCATTTCAGATATGAGTAGCTTTCGCAACGAAAACTACACGAGTCGACGCAGGAGACGAGTGTAATTCTCCAAAAGCAAAAGCTACGAATGTCTTAAATGATAAATTTTGCAAGAAAAAATTAGACCACGAGTTGTATTCAGCTTGACAATCCATCGAGCAAATTTTTATTTAGCGTGTGTAGTTAATATTAATTTAATTAAATTTGACATTTCATTTTCACATAAATTTTTTCACTAAGAAAAAACCACTAGTAGTTTTTTCACTATAAAACTAATTACATTGGTCCCAATTTGAAAAATTCTGTAATTTGATTGGTTAAAAATTTTCGAGTTGGATTGTCATATATAATATAACAAATGGTCTAATTTTTTCCGACAAAATTTGTCATTTCAGATATGAGTAGCTTTCGCAACGAAAACTACACGAGTCGACGCAGGAGACGAGTGTAATTCTCCAAAAGCAAAAGCTACGAATGTCTTAAATGATAAATTTTGCAAGAAAAAATTAGACCACGAGTTGTATTCAGCTTGACAATCCATCGAGCAAATTTTTATTTAGCGTGTGTAGTTAATATTAATTTAATTAAATTTGACATTTCATTTTGACATAAGTTTTTTCACTAAGAAAAAACCACTAGTGGTTTTTTCACTAAGAAAAAACCACTAGTGGTTTTTTCACTATAAAACTAATTACATTGGTCCCAATTTGAAAAATTCTGTAATTTGATTGGTTAAAAATTTTCGAGTTGGATTGTCATATATAATATAACAAATGGTCTAATTTTTTCCGACAAAATTTGTCATTTCAGATATGAGTAGCTTTCGCAACGAAAACTACACGAGTCGACGCAGGAGACGAGTGTAATTCTCCAAAAGCAAAAGCTACGAATGTCTTAAATGATAAATTTTGCAAGAAAAAATTAGACCACGAGTTGTATTCAGCTTGACAATCCATCGAGCAAATTTTTATTTAGCGTGTGTAGTTAATATTAATTTAATTAAATTTGACATTTCATTTTCACATAAATTTTTTCACTAAGAAAAAACCACTAGTAGTTTTTTCACTATAAAACTAATTACATTGGTCCCAATTTGAAAAATTCTGTAATTTGATTGGTTAAAAATTTTCGAGTTGGATTGTCACTCGAAAATTCTTCTTGGGTCAAAAACAAACTCATTTTTAATGTTTTTACATTTTTAGCAGCTCTGAATATAGTATTATTAGAAATGGTATATTAACATTTCCAAAGTATGCTTTTATCCAATTTATTTCTAGCAAGAAAAATAATGTTTTGTATACTGAATAAAATATTAATATGCCCGAAAAAAATGATTTCTTTTTAATGGCCATTGATATGTTTATTATTACACATTACTGTTTCCTTAGAACCCGATAATGACGCGATAAGTGTATAGCATTGAATTATTAATGTTATTGTTGGAATATAATATCCACGATATATTCAATTTATTATACTTACGAGTATTCTGAGTTCAAGAAACGTCTCCGTAATTTATTGATTTTATATTTATGTATTAATAATCTTAAGGTAGTTTTTGTTTTGCACGAAACAATCCACCTCTGTATTGTTATACATATGCCTTTTTTAAGGTATCGATTGAAGGTATATTCGTTTACTTAAAATCAATTGCCGAAATTTCCAAAACTCTTTCTAATTATTATCAACTGGATTTTCCTGTCACTTCGTTATGAAATGTCATAGTGTTTAAATTTGATCGCTACCGTTATAAATATGTAAACATTAAACATCTTACTAATAGCCATTTAAAAGCAGTTGGCATTCAATTACAAGTGAACTAAAAAACAAACAATTGACAAACATTTAGATTAGTTATTATTGTCATTACACATTCACATTTGTGGCAACACGTAGTTGCGCGAATTGAGTATTTAGTGATTTATGTTATACCTATTTCATTTTATAACGCCAGGTGTTCGTTATAAAACTTTTGGAATATTTCGAACGAGAGAAAGAAAACGAAGGAGAACTGATCTCTTTTGTTTTAACTAAAATTGTGTATAGTTGAGCCGGCGGTGGACGAGTGGTGTCAGTGCATCACTCGTGTTCCAAGGGTCGTGGGTTTGAATCCCACTTGGGACGGCGGCATTCTTCTAATTGGAAAATTCCGCCACCTCAACTGTGGATGTGTGTATTCGTGTTGCATGTTAGATGGGGGACAGATGACCTTAGATGTTGGTTTCCCCGTAGTGTAGGCGTGAAATAAAAAAAATGTGTATAGTTAATGTACAAAAAACTTTTTAAACACTTTAAAATCAACACCTGTCGGTGCCAACCTGCTATATGGCTTTTGTTTTAATAAGCATACACCCAGAGCGCCGGTGTTCTTGTGTTATTGTAAGGACTTCAAACGCTAACTTAAGAAAACAATTAAATGAGAAATTACAATTACTACATTAAGAAAGGTAAACATAAATCATCAAATGCAAATGTTAATATTATATTTCAATGTAAAATTAGTACTATTAAATATTTATATTTATTAAAAAACAAGAATTTTTCGATATGCAATTTCATGTCGAAGGCAATCTTTAGATTAAGCAATCTGAGATGTAGTTAATACGAATACTTATTGGCGTTTTTTAACATTACGTTTTGTAAACCAAGACTTTAGTAGAACTCATTCACAATCTGCAACTCTAAATTGCTTCTTTTGAAACAAAAACTTTCTGAATTTATACACTATAATCTCTATTACAAATACACCCGTAGCAGATTCTAACCCCATCAACCATCAATCAAAAATTCCTTGCAAATGTTCAAGATTTAAACTATTAGCATCATCTTCGTCGTTTTCAACATACTTTTGTCTCATTGCAGTAGACAGCAATTTCAACTGCAGTCCACCCTCAATTACCCTATTGACCAAACTATTTAAACGATCTATAAAATAATGTCCTTTTCTCATTGCAATTGATATCTCCATATCTTGCAAGTGGGTATGACGGATAACATCAACCATATCTCCTTCAATAGGATACATTTTAGCTAAAGTTGTCGTTCCTATATGAGTACTGCAGTTATGAAAATAAGCGACTTGTTTTAGATTGTCGTATATGTTGTTCGAAGATATTACACCATGGTGTCTGATTTTAAATAATGGTCCGCTTGATGAGTCTTCAAGAAGCTTTTGCACTGCCACACTCGCTATCACTGTCAGTTTTGAATCAGCAAACTCATCCAATGTGCTCAGCGGATGCTCATATATAGTACTAGTTAAAAAGCTAATTAAATTTCCTTGTAAAATGTTGCTAACAAGAAAAGAAAACAGCAAGTGACATAGTACTAGAAAGCGAACTGGTTTGTTATTTGGTATATATGTAATTGGGCTGTAAAGTAGTGCACGTAAAGTTGTAAGAAGACAGCTTGAAAATTCTTTTAATGCACTTTTTCATATCTAAATTTTGCTTGTAACCACAACGAGATCGAAACGCCAAAAATGACCACTCTATACCTAAACCAAAAAATGAAGGATCTAAACCGAGTGAATCTAGCAGGCGCAGATTAGCAGTCGGAGTTGATTGTGAGCGAGCGTTGTTCCCAAATTGTCAAATTTAGACAGTTTGAAATTAAAAATTGTCATTGCAATCTGTCAAAGTTTTGAAAGGTTTTTCACAACTCCAATTGTTACTTATTAAACTACTATTAATAAATATTAATTGGAGTTGTGAAAAATCTTTTAAGCAGCAACTAATGTCGTACACACTTTTGTTATCAGAATGTTATTTATTAATAGTAGTTTAATAAGTAACAATTGGAGTTGTGAAAAACCTTTCAAAACTTTGACAGATTGCAATGACAATTTTTAATTTCAAACTGTCTAAATTTGACAATTTGGGAATAAGGCTCGCTCACAATCAACTCCGACTGCTAATCTGCGCCTGCTAGATTCACTCGGTTTAGATCCTTCATTTTTTGGTTATAGTATAGTAAGGTACCAAACGTATGGATGGAGGATGTAAGCGATTATTCTGAAACTGGACACTTTTGGGACGACCCATACATAACTGTCTTTATAAATAAATTTAGTCAAATCATAGATTTCATACAATTCAGCTGTTCTTACCAGTTGGGTACTTATCGGAAGTTTATGTTTATAGTTATATAAAACTTCTGAAACATTTGTAACAACCGAGCAATTTATTTTGGTTTCTAATAATTTTGGAAATCTTGACATTACATTCATAAATATAGAAAAAACTGGAAAAAACTGTAACAGTCTTTATTTAAACATTAACGCCTGAAGTGTAGGCAACCCATTCATCCGTTAGTCGATTAAAAGAAATCAGATTACCTTTGTTTTGGAGATTGAATATTATTGTTTAATTGAAAAGGGTGCCTAGAAAATACAAGATTGGGGTGGAAAATAAATAATAACAACTAAAAAAGTCATTAAGAAAGAACCTCTGGTAGTTGACCTGTCGTCTTTATCTGGCTTTAATTTGTACCAGCATCTGTGTGATGCTGAAAATGATGATGAAATGTTCCTCTCCTTGTGTGTGGTGTAAGAAATATTTTTGGTGAAGAAATATTTTTGGAATATTTTCACTCAGTATTGAGGATTTCCTTACCAGCAGGCTGTTTTCTTAATAATTACCAGAAACCACTCCTACTTTAGGTGAAGGACCTTTAGTGAGAAAACCCTCCTTAGAGGTAAGGTTCTCGTCCGAGATTAACCCTCGGTGGGTAGATTAATCTGTTTTCTTTTTGATTTTAGGGTTTTAGATCTTAGGTTCTAGGTTTCAGTTTTCGAGTGTCAGGTGACACGTGTTAATTTACTTGCATTCTAGAACATCAATTTTGGATCTAGATTGCTAATTCGAATTTCTGGATCTAGACTAATAATTGAAATTTCAGATTTGGATTTTTAAGTTGTTCAATTTACCCATTTTTGCGTTGACTACTACTCTGCCGTACTTAGCAAGAAAGCAGTATCTCCACAACAGCAACTTAAGAAATATACCATATTTTTTATTAGCATTCATTACAATTCCACAGTATATTTCTAGATAGCAGTTTCTGCAGATACTGCTTTCTTGCTAAGCACGGCAGTACTGAAGTTATCTGCTGGAGTTATATCGGTGAACGTCTTACGAAGATCGTGGGCCAGAGTCGTGGCAAGGTTTTGCTAGTGGTATTTATAAACAGTGTAAATACAAAATTGGAAAATCTCGTTAGTCAGTAATATTGATTATTGTTGATTGTTGAAACTATATGTCGGCGTCTTACGTCTGCAGACGGAAGGGAAGTAACTATTGAATGCAATAAAGTACCTATTAAAACTCTGTCATTGGTATCTTGCGTCTGCTCACGAAGATGACCCGATTAGTAATTGTTTGCTAAATCTCTATTGGTTGGTCTTTAGTTATAATTAAACAGTACCCATCAGTATAAATATACTCTGAAAGTAACTAGAACCGTTGTAAACGTTTGTGATCACACACGGTGAGTTGCGTTTGATTAACAATCCTAAAATATAAGATCGGAGTATGAAGTGTATAAGTAAAATATTAAAGGTACTCGATTCAAGAGGTACAAAATAGCCCTTAAACTACATTACAGGGTGTAAGGCCAATTAATAAAGGTATATGGTGAATTCACGGACTTTCTTTGAGTTAATTACAAATTTAGATCACAGTCAAGCCTGCACTACCAAGGCCTACTGCGTGGACGGGATCTGAAATCTCCCTTTTTAGTTTATTTTCGGTAAGTTGCACAATCTTTTCAATACCAGTAACCGGGTATTGGAAGGAACCATTTTAGGAAGCCGAGGGCAAACGGTTACTGGCGCCCATAATAATATTTTTAGTGGTCCACAATAAATAAACCGCATGACCACTCTCCATTGAAGCTAGCTTGGTTTCCTTTCTTTTTTTTGTTTTATTCATTTTTGTAATTATTGTCACTACAACGTAGGACCACCGTTTGCTCTTTTGATATAGGCAAACGACAAAGGTTGACGTGATAAAACTTTAAAATCGGTTGTGTAAGAAGTTGGACTATGACTAGCAAAATGCATAGTACAACCTGTTAATCTTTTTAAGCTATTACGAAATGTAATATTTACATTATAATCCTGGAATTGCTTTTCTTCTAGTTTAATACGTTTGCCACATTTTGAATTATTAAAAAAGAAATTTGGTAATATAATCAACTTCGAATTTGCTTCATTATCTTGTACGAAGGCAATCACATTTATGATGTTTAAACTCCATAAAAGTTTAAATGTGTCTTCTAAATACCTATTGTTTGAAGTAACAATTAAAAAATTTCCTCTTGGGCTTTGACTAGTGTTCCATAAGATACTTTCTTTCAACATCAGAATTTTGGCTCGAAGTGCATTGTACGTTTCTGTGTAGATAATGAAATTTGTATACAGATTTGCAGTTGCACTGATGGAGATGTTTTTGATAAAATTGACGATAACTTTAGGGTTGTTCAGTTTTGACATAGTAAATAATGATTCGTTTTTATCAAAGACTATAACTAGAGTATCTTCATCGGGAAAGAACTGTTTTATAAAGTTGTTCATACAATCCTCTTTTGAAAGATTGAAAGTTGTCAGAGTTCTACAAAGATTTTTGTTAATAAATGTGGTTAAATAGAACAAATATATTAGTCTATTCCTGAGGATATACATTGAGTAACTAAAAGTAGATTATTTCTGACAATAAGTCGTTAAAATCCCACTAATAAATCATTTGAGAGTGCTATTACATTAGGTATGTAAACACTGTACAATAACAGTAAATACTTTCTATATTGGGACTTTCCGCAGGTTTCTTAATTAGGTAGATACACTGATGCGTTCAATGAGACGATTTACTTCATGGAATAACAAATTTTCTTAAAATACTTCATCAAATTATGCTTGGAACTGAAATTTTTACTGAAAGTCCTAAACAGTTTTGAAGAGTGATTTTAATTGGCACTATCTAACTCCTGTTCAGAGTTCAGCTTCCAACGACACCTAATGATGTCATTGTTGAATTCTGACCATGTGTTTTCTTTAATCAACATAGTTACTATGGAAAAACTGCCAATCCAAAGTGTTTTTATGAATATTAGAAGGATATACTGAAATGATATCATATCATCTAATTGAGAATTTGTTTACTTTGTAACACATTATGAACATTTAATAGGTTACGATAGGCTCCGGAAGCTTTCAAATAGACTAATAGCACTTATACATAATACTCATGCAAAAAAAATTAGATACTCATGCTAGGATGTTAGTTTTATTCATGCTTAAGAATATATGCTTGGTTACAGATAATCTTATCAAGTTAAAGTAGGAAAATAGGAGTACGATTGTCTTAATACACATTTAACCTCACTTTATAAAAGGTTTATAAATATAAAAAGGCATATCAATCAGTTAGATTGTTTTTGTAGTAGAACATGGTTTATGTAACCCATGTTACATGTTCAGGATAGTTTATACATTTTTTTAGAGGATTTTTTCTTTCTTTATATGAAAATTTTCTTGATCCTACTAAGCTGAACCAGTTTCAGGAATATGTTTCACTGGAGATATGTAAAACGGGTCATTATTGTAATGTCTATAACAGTACATTTAACTTACAAATTCCTGTATTTGAAAGAATTGTGTTAATCTTTGTGAAGGTATTGGCTTTGCTGATATGGTTCAATTTTTACAAATATTGATTTTATTATACAAGAGTGAGTATAGTTTGATTTCATTTATGTTGTCATTTGTATGGGAACTTGCAAAGTATCGTTTGACCTTAAAAACGTGTAAACAGATTCTTTATTTCAGTTTTTCTTTTATTGTAAATATTTTTCTATGTAAACTGCACATGTATGAGTTACCTTGAGTAGCTATGTAGTCATTCCTTATATAGGCATAGTTGAAGTTAATGAGTTTTCATTGTAATTCAGTTTTAATGAGATTTTTGACCGTTGGTCGTTTCGGTTGATTTTCTCAGTTATCGTTTATTTTAGACTATAAGTGTGTTATATTGTTTGAATTGTCTCTTCACCAGCTACATTTCTGTCTTTTTAGATTTAAGATTAGTGCTAATTATGAACATATGTTTTTCGTTAGTGACGTCATGATAAAATCTTGATATGCGATTGTTTTGAGAATTTGTGTTGTTTTTCGATTGTTTTGGTGAAGCCTATATAAACTCCGGGGAAAAAGAACAATTTCAGTCGATAAAACGCATTGGGAGTATCCATGCTCGACTCTAGACCAAAAATTTGCAAAATAAAGTAAGGTTAAGTGATAACCACATGTTCTTTTTCGTAAACAAACGACAATTTTTAACAAAGTGTTTATGGAATTAAATAGTTACCTGAATATTTAAATCAAAGAAGATTTATTTTCGTTCTTCAACAATTATATGGAATTGTGAACGATTTACGTATATAAATTAAATCAAGAAGATTTATGTTTATTGAATTATTGATTTGGATAACTAGTATGGATATTAAGGATCAGCTGTTGAATTGACGCTGTCTATATTACCGATAATACAATAGAAAATACATTTGAGTGGATTCGTTGACGTTTATATACAAGGTAAATAGAAAATAAAATGATTTGGTTCACTTTAGGAACAACAAAATCAAAGAGATAATTTTTTAATAGATTCAGAATTTATTTTTCTTATTTGAGAGTGTTTTCAATAACAAAGTTGTAATATTTAAACAACTTCAATTTGTTTATTCACAAAAATAATTTATCTTTCGTTAGATAAATTTATTTAGCAATTGTAAATATTTTTCTTATTTGATAAACTTATTTGTTGTCAGTTTGTTCAAATGGAGACCAGTTACAACTCCCATGTCAGGTTGGTAACTAATATAAACACATTTAAGCAGGCTCAAGGAAGATTTTCCATTTTTTACTTTTCTGTTTAAGTATTTTTTATATTTTCTCTTTTGAAATAGATTTTCTATTTATCATAATTAAAATAAAGATATGTGTTTCAATTTATCTATGTGTTTATTTATTTGACGTTTATGCAAGCATCCATTTATTTTCTTCACATACAGAGTTTAAGTTTGCTGTTTGTCCAGTTGCAGAAGTTCAAGTGCATTGGTAGTTAGTTTCTTTTTCCAGGTGCAGGAATTAATAAGATCAATGTAAATTTTTATCACAGGCGCTATCGAATTGAACCTGAGTCAGCCTATTTGGGTAAAAGAAAATGTGGGTGTTATTTAAAAATTTCTTTATTAAAGCTAGCCAAAGTAATTTTAACATCATTAATTTATTTAATTTTTTTTATTTAAATAATAACATCTCAATACTGTGGTGTTTCAAAATTGATAACTCTTTAAATATTAATTTTATAATCCAGATAGAATTTAATTCGATATTAATAAAATTTTGAAACTTCAATACTAAATTTATTCCGTGGATGTACTTTAATTGAGATTCCAACCTGTAGTCAAGATATTAAAATTAATAAATGTGATTATTGATAAATACTCATGATGTTTCTTATTATACTTAAATTATAATTTACCTATTGTAACAGTTCATTTTTTTAACTTCCGAAAAATGCAATTTTATTTGTATAAATGATAAAAACCCTTAGTGCGGCTCTGTACATTAATGTATATCTTTTCTTGATTTAAAGTTGTGTTGGTATTCGATATATATGTGAGTTCTTAAATATCAGGGGTCACTTTTAAAAAGAAATATTCCAGACTAATAAAATTATTTCTAGAAAAATCTATAGATTTCGTTTTAAAGAAAGGTACCGTTTTTGCACATGTTAGCATTTACCATCTCTTGTTTTCGTGAAAAAGAATATTCTGGAATGAATTTGTCCCCTAAATCTAAAAGGCCAGCGATTTCAGTTGATGTGAACGTACATTTTAAATATTCTCATACACGTTTAAGTTGAAATTCTATGAAAAAATATCATTAAAACCTATCTTGCCTTAATTTAGGATTTCCTTGAACGTGCTTATTGGTAAATTTCAAATACACACATCTGCGTTTCCAAAGATATTATGTCTGCAAATCTTGTTGTGAAACCCCAGGCTGTGAATTTTCTTTGTGTAAAAGTACTAATTTTGGCTGGCTTAAAAGTCATGTCATTCCCTTATTGGTCTATTCGAAATGCCCCCTGTTAAGATTGCCCGTCACCACGTAAGTTTGAATTCTTTTTTAAGCAGAGTCCGAAATAAGCTTTTGGAGAGCACGGAGCTCTGGGGCTCTCTCTTGGAGGGATGCCCCAAGTAAAGTTTTTGTTAATCTTTATTTCAAAACACTATAGTTTTTATTATGAATAAAGTACCGTCTTCAAGAGTATATTTAAGTTATACTACTACCGTTTTGAGCGTTTAGCTGTGTTATCGTACCGGAAGCTCACTTGCTTCAATTTATCGTTGATTCTTTGGGGTTAATAAGTAAATCAAACTATAAAGTTTCCCGTTCTTTAAAAGTTGTGAAAAATACAGAAAGTTAAGTTATTAATTTGGAATCGCGCTTACCGAAACTTAATAAATAATTTACAGTGCAGTTAACGTTTAGTAGAGGCATTTTCAGTTTTAATGATTGATCTGGCTTGATCAAAATACAATTAATTAAAAAGGGAACTTAATTAAAAAGCAGTTCTACAAAAAGACAATTATACCGAACTTTAATTCCTTGGTTTATGGATTTTGCAGCCATTTCAGAATTTAGGGTGTTTTCCAGATTCTTCTGTTTCATCTGGCGGTCGAGCTTGGTGACAAGTGTTTGTTGAAATTTAAAATGGCACTATTGTATTAATTGCTTTGTAAGGTGATGTTGGAGTGAATTAATCGACGAAGGTATTGTAACTTTATGAATTTTTTGTCAATGGTAGTATAAGAGAATTATCATTGTGTATTAAATATTTTTGACCTTTTATTTTTATTATTGTTTACTACGATGCTTTATATGAAAGTTTTTTTTGTTGGTTTTAAATAAACTTATAATTAAATCTAATTAATCTGAATATTACAGGACGATATATTTATGAAAGTCTTTAAATATTTTACTCAACCTAACTTTGACATAACTGATTATGACTAAATAAAAATCAAATTAAATTTATTAGATATGATTACAGCTTCTGGTTACTGGTATCGAGTCAATATTTTTATAAAAATTACTGGACCTTCCTAATCAGATGGCGCCTAAACAATATGTATTTTCTAGTGTCTTAAACCTTTATCTATTCTTTTACAATTTGAAGCTGTGGAATCAACACTTGCGACCTGAAATCAAATTTGCAAAGATAAGATCTCAAGCCGAGGCAATCTTGAGTTGTGCAGTAAGTATTAAAAATTTTGAGTTGTACAGTTTGCGTAAGAACTTTTGAAAGTTAAAGTAATTTGCTTTGTTTTTGTGCCGGTAAAAATGCTTTGTTTCACTATAAGAAAATAATTCAGAGAGAACGGGGTTCAATTTCCCTCCAAACGAAATATTCCTCAAATTTATTTAGTATAAAAGAATTACTGCCCTCTATTTGACTTAAATAAAAGTTAGTAACTGTTAGCAATAGTATTTTAACCTGAGTTTATGATAGTAAGTATGATTTTATCTTGTTCTCTTATTAATTTCTATCCTATAAAATCTTTTATTTTAGCAATTACCTTATGAAAAGAAAGAAGCCAGAAGCTTACCTAACAGACTTTTGATGTTAGATCTACTCAACTACTATCTCCCAAAAGGATATTTTAGTAAATATTCTGAAATTTCTTTCCTCCAAACTGAATATACCCACAAATCACTATTACTCTGCTATGTACACTTCAATTACACTGACAACTCTAGAAGATCTGCTACTATAGTCCAGTCAATTTAGAACAAATTTTCATGAATAGCGGAAAGTTGAGGAAAGTCCGTGGATTTTTGCATAGGGCTTCTTGGAGGGCTTTTAAATAACCCCCTAAAAGTCACCGTCTGTAGGTGGCGAGCCCCCTAACGGTTTTTGTAGTTTCTCTCGGAAACTATTAGGTTTATCGAGATGAAGGTTAGGTAAGTTAAAGTTTATTTAAATCCCTACCAGAAATGTCCGAATGTTTTTTCGTCCTCACCTTCTTTTTGTGTTATCGAAGAAAGAAGATATGTCATACATAAATGAGTAATTTGCTCCAGTAAATTTGCTCAAGGAACTTTTGGGCGTAACTTTTTGTGGTTTCATATTCGTCATGAAATAGATAAGAAACATTCGTTAACAGCCGGACGCGATCGTGGTCCAGTCGTATTTTACCATAGCATCTCTTCGGCAAAATCCATCAGGCGATAATTATCGCTATCCTTGGTGCCAATCGGATGAAAGTTTCGTATAGGCAAATTAATTTTTAGGAAAGTACACTGTGCTAGTCAATTTTTGTATCCAACCCAATACGTACAAGGTGTTTCGCTTTTGCGATAATAAATTATTTATAATAAATTATAAATTGCTCATTTATGTATGACATATCTTCTTTCTTCGATAACATCTTCATATTCACAAGGTAAAATGTTTTAAACTTTCTTCAATCATTTCCAGCCTTTACAATGTTATATATAATACATTTTTTTAACAGTTTGTCTTTTAATTAATTTAAATTACTTTCTAAAAAGGAAATTAACAAAATGTGTCTTATTTGTTTTATTAAATTTTTTTTATTATTTCGTTTTGTTTTTTCTGTTAAGGTAACGATTATCGCTGACCTCTTAGAAGCATCATCCTTCTATGGTTTAAAAGATAACTAAAACTCTTCTTCATGTTTGTTTTCCATTATGTAATTTCCATGTCCACTACTTTTTGTATAACCTTAAAATTTTTATTCTGACTTTTAATGTCATTTTATTTCATACTGTCCGGTAAAAGGGTATTTACCGGACTCATTTGAGTCCGGTAAATGAATTATTACGTTACAAGGCCGGTAAAAAATTTTACCGGACTGAAAATCCAATTTGAGTCCGGTAAAAAATTTTACCGGACTGAAAATCTAATTTGAGTCCGGTAAAAAATTTTACCGGACTGAAAATTTTAAATGCATTTTTTTAAAAATGAACAATGTGAGGCAGTATGAAATAAAACGCCTTACGTCATACTTCCGGTAAACCATTACAGTAGCTCGTTTCAACATTCGAGACTCGCTACTGTAAACTTGGGTTTACCGGACTTATAACGTAATATACTATTATGTTATTGCTAAATTCAAAACTTTTTCTAATACACTCAATTTCTATTTTTTTAGCTCGCTGCAGACTTCCAAGAAAGAACTTTTATAAAGAGCGAAAAGGAGATAAAATAGTATGTTTCAACAGTTTTTTGCAAATATCTTCAAAACTATGAGGTCTAGCGTAAACTTCACTATGTACAAAATTAATCTACATTAAATTACGAACAAAAATGGTTCTATGCATTCTTGTGCTGAAGGCAATGGTTACGAAAATATGGAGGGGGGATAAATAACTTAACTATATAATTTTTTATCTATAAAAAGTTGTTTCACTTATAATTTGTTTATAATTTCTTTTATATGGGTATTTTGCATTTAATAATAATAATACAAGTTTATATTTATATATAAAAAAAGCTCCCAGTTTATTATTTAATTGAATAAAATTTTTGGCCACAATCAAATTCCTAATAAGTCCTAATAAATTAATGTTGAATTATGTACGTTAATGTAAGTTCAGTTAATAAAAAACTTATTGTTTAAAGGTGTCAATTAATTTTGTTGGTACACACAATTCTATTTTCTCTTTTACTAACAGTTTTCGATTTTTACAAAATCTACGCGCCACAATCATATCATTTTACGGAGTACGTCTCTGCGTCTTGTCTGCCACAGCATTCGCACGCGCTGATAACCGATAAGCTTCTATAAACCGCTCGTTTGTAGACGTAATATTCGAAGCTATCTTAACGACTTCTAAGTGCCGACACGCAAGTGAACCTACTGGTTGTTATTATACGGCGGTATTAGTAAAGGGACATATGTAATTATATGTGATTTTTTTAGATTACCTACTAGAAAAACTAGCTGATGAATGGCTTAAAATAAGCTTTATAAATCTATAGGACATACAGCTGTTATCACCGGAATTATTATCAATTTGAAAGGATCACAAGAGATTGGACAATTGTTCAGAGATTGATGGAGTGGAATGATCAGATTGCACAAGAGAAACAATGTAATTTAATTCATCATTTCTCTGGAAGATCAAGTTATATTTTACTGTACTAGCTAAAAAGCTATTCTGACAAGACCTTACAGACCGTTTAATGAATTGGACTTAGCATAATATATAGAAGCATATTTATATAATTAATTTATAAAGGGTATGGAGTTACATCTAATTTATTAGAATTGTTACTCGAAATTCAATTTTTAATATCTTTAATCTATAATAGTTCTGAATATACTATTATTAGAAATAGTATATTAACATTTCCAGAGCATGCTTTTACCTAATTTAACTCTAGCAAGAAAAATAACGCTCTGTATATTAAATAAAACATGAATACCTATGCCTGAAAAAATGATTCCTTTTTAATGGTCGTTGATATGTATATTTTTGTTAGTACACATTACTGTTTCCTGATGACCCGATAATGGCGTGATAAGTGTATAACATTGCATTATTAATCTTATTGTTTCAGGGTCTATTCAATTTATTATACTTACCAGTATTCCAAGTTTAAGAAACGTCTCCGTAGTTTATTGAATTTATATTTTGTATTAATAATTTTAAAGTAGTTTTTGTTTTGAACGAAACAGTACACCTCTGTACTGTCATACGTACGCCTTTTTTAAGGTATTGATTGAACGGGACAAAATTGAAAGATAAGCAGCTAATTAACTTTTCTTAACGTTGAAAAATGTTTTTAAAAATGGTTCTTTATTTTAAAAACATAAAAGACGGAGTCCAGGTTACAGAATGAACAGTTCAACACAATAATATATCTGCTACCTATATAGAGCTATAGAAAATGGGCGCCAGCACGATTAGTTTAAACAAATAACGTGTTATCCATATTTCTCCACAACAACGGAGCTATAGATCTTAAGGTCCAAGGCCCAAAAACGTGTGTTATTTGTTTCATAAATAATATAATAATGTGATAACTTTGGTTTTAAGTTAATAGTCTAGGAATGTTAAAAACTTGCTTACCTAACTTGTTTTGGAAAAAAAAATTTTATTTAAATTATTTCACATGTTATACGTGAAAAATTAATTTTACAAAAACTGTACATTTAAAATTAACCAAAATATTACCACTTATATTTTATAGTATTTGAACTATTTTCCCAGAATTTTAAGAAAATCGTATGTCTAGCGACTAAATTATTGCCAAAAAACCTGCAAGAGGAGGTAATAGTTTAGTCCCTAGACATACGATTTTCTTAAAATTTTGGGAAAATAGTTCAAATACTATGAAACTTAAGTGGTATTATTTTGATTAATTTTGAATGTACAGTTTCTCATAAATTAATTTTTCACGTATAACATGTGAAATAATTTAATTAAAAAAACTTTTTTCCAAAACAAGTTAGGTAAGCAAGTTTTTAACATTTCTAGACTATTAACTTAAAACCAAAGTTATCACATTATTATATTATCTATTAAACAAACAACACACGTTTTTTGGGTACACTTGGACCTTAAAGTGAATCTGTCCTAACCATGCAAGAACCGAATTTCTTACTCCGTCTAACACTAAATATTACACAACAAATAAAAGGAAATAAATAACACCAATAATCTAATTTATTTATTTATTTATTTATTCACACATAAAAAATCATTATCCATTCATGGATTAATTATTAACTAGAAGGTTTTCAGTTGTTACTGAACTAATGTTTACTATCATTAATAATACTACATAAAAACAAATAGTTAGTTAAATACCTAGGCTTCTATAAATTAATCTAAGCGATTCATAACTAGTTTAAAAATAATTTTAAAATCAAAACTTGATCGTTATTAAGCTCCTTAGTTACTCAAGAAATCAACCTGAAAACTTTATATAAAGTGATTTTTGTCACATTAAGGATCTTCTTCAACTTGATATTTTATGAAAATTATATTACTTATGAATCAACTAAATTTACTTTTAAATGTTAATACAATTTTCCAAGTGTCTTTTCAACATGAAAATAAAATACAAAGAACCCAACTGGTAATTTCAATAAAATAAATTTTGTCTACAAACATTGTTTGTAGGGCTCGTAGTAGATGATCACCAGGTTGTTAAGAACCTTTTGGAGAAGACTTCCGGTTGCTACAAGTAGGTACTCAAAGTAACTATTGCGGATGCATTCAATTGCAGCTTTAGAAATCCCAGATCAATACAATTATGATTCTTCTTTATAATTAACACCCACGAAGATATATTCTCCATCAACACCAAACGAACGGGGATAAAAAATGCAGTTTTAAGTTTAAAGATCCTGAATTAAAAAACGAACTAAATTTAACGGCAAACCGAGTTCCCTAATTATAAATAATAATTATCTTGTAGAAAAAGGCTCATTGATCACGTCAATAAAACAAGAAGAAACTTTATTTTAAAAAAATGTTCGATTCAGATTCAGATTCGAAGGGAAGGAATCCAAAATGGTCGACAAAGCGTCACTTCACATTACAAAGAAAACTATAATTTTGTTATTCCATAACTTCCAAACAATGAGTTAATACTTTCAGTATTTCACAAAACCATTTTGTGCACTAATTACGCAATAAAATAGAAAGAAAATCACTATTAAATCACAAAAATTTAAATAGCGCCAAATATAACATCTTGCTTTATGAAATACATGTCAAGAAGAGAAGGTGTTTTAGAAGAGGCTCGCTTGCCAAAAGAAGTGCGGGTCTCGTGATGAGTATACTGTTTTTAATTGGCTGCATCAAAACGGCAGTCGAAATAAAATTGGCGCGATATTACAGACTGGTTTTTATTATCGATCGACGAATGGGGATGCTAGAAAGCTTTTATTGCACACTTTGGTTATGAAATTTTGAAGATAATCCATTATAATTCCTCAGGCTAGATGTAATTAAGATTGGAATCAATAGTTATTTATTATACAACTGTTTAAGATAACGGTTTGATCAGGGTATATTTTAATCTCAGGAGCGCGCAAGCGCGAAAGGATTTATATAGGGGAGTTTAACCTTTATTTTAAACGCGAGTGTATTACTGTCACGTGGGGTTTACACAGAATAAATAATACAAAAAGGTTACAAACATTGGTTCTACAGTGTGAGGACGTACATGTCCTCCTAAATCTAACATAATCTTGAGGGTGGTCGGAACCAACCCTGCTCTAGCACTCAAGGTCTAGCGCTCTAGGTCTACAAACTAAGCATTAGGATATCAGGTAATCGGCATCCCAAGATGCTAGATTCTAGATATTCCTAAATTACAACTAAGCGGGAGGAAACCTGGTCACAATTTCCCCATACTAAGCAGAGAGGGTTGTAGCGCACCCACTCAACTAAGCAAACTAAGCCATAATTAATTAAAAGACACTTACCCGTTTGTTTCTTGATGAGGCTTCTTCTGAGTCTTGGCACAGACTAACTTTCAAGCCAAACAAGCGGGTTTATATACTGCTGAACGAGGAAGCCTTACTGTATAATTATTACTGTATACTTAATTGAATAAATTAAGTGGGATGCGAAGAATATATGAATGCATAATGAGATGCAAACTGTATATATTATTTCTAATGAGTTGCAAACTGCATATTTTATTTCCAAGGATATGCACACAGTATACAAGCGCGTGGCGGCGTGTGGGTGGCTATCGCATTACCCTTGATAATATTTGTACTAAATGAATGCAAGTTGAAATGTTACAAAAAGGATTTCATTTGAAATAATTTCGTTTGTGGCAATACAACTGTTTATTCAATTTTGCTTTTATAAATTCTTCTGTTTTGGGCCTACCATTAATAGTTAAGTTACAAAAGAACCTCCAGACTTTTACGCGTTTTTTAGACAATTACAATTATCGCATCGTCATGATTGTGCTATAATCATAGCAAGGAGAGAATGTTTATAAATAATCAAAAAATACGAAAATGCAGTATTCTATTTTTGTAAATCAATATACCCAAGCTTTTGTGTTGTTTTTGTATTTGTGTATGTTTTACTTTAATGTTTGTTTTCTTTATATCCGAGTACTTCTCCTGCAGCTCTTTTAAGGGCAATTGTTGTTCTCTCCCATCTTTTTTCTATTTCATTTTCCGGTTCACGTATTTGATGTGACTTCAAGTGTTCTTCAACTCTATTGGATATCGTTCCCTAGTTTCTAAGGCTAGCTGCTAATAAATTTCTACTAAATTGGACTAAATGTCGCTTTCTGCACCCCAATGATAGAGATTCTAGGTCGCAATTTAATTCTAACTAAAAAGTGATCTGTGTTACAATCTACCCATACATAGCTGACATGTCTTGCATTTATTAGTACGCGATCAATTTGATTTTTTGTTTTTTATTGTCAGAAGAGATCCAAGTCTCTTGTGGGTGAACTTGGTGCTGCAATCCCCATATTATTTTCAATTGCGAATTCTTTTAACCTTTTACCATTTTAATTACTAATGATATTGCTATGACATTGGGGTTGGTGGATGGGAATTGTTATGTCAAAAAAAAATTATTTATTGTAGGGAATAATAAACCCTCCAACACTTGATGAAAGATGAACGATTATAAATTGCAAAATAAATTTGTAAATATCACTTACCTTGATAAAAATTAATTTCTAAACTGTAAAACAAGTTCCATAAATGCATGAGACGACATCAGGGGTGTTGCTAATTAATTAGGAAGCTATTTAAATAATATCTGTAAAACGTTGTTAATGGACCAGACACAAATAATTTTTTTTAAATATCTAAATGGATAATTTTATTTATTAACACAGAAAAGAAATAAAAATTTAAAATTCCATGAAGAGAAAAGAAAACGACTATTAAAACTCAAAATTAAAATTAAAGAAAATCAAATTAAATCTCGGTGATAAATAGATTTAACAAAATAAGAATTAGGAGACATTCTAATTCTCTTTTCCTTTTTAACTCTTATCTGATCAATCCAACAATCTTAAATTACTATTAATAATAAAAATTGAAAATTATTTTAAATCTTAAAATTATTTGCGCCACACAGAAAAGTTAATCATCCTAACTTGAAAGTTAGCAGATTCCTGTTATAGCTTGGTAAAATTACCTGCTTATTTGTTGACAAGATGAGCACATTTCTATACCATCCTTCAAATGGATTTTATTTGTGATTTATGAAGATATTTATAATTATTAAGGCGAAACATGCATCTTCCATGACGTGAGTACATAAAATAATTCAGTTATTTACAACAAGATTCCGTTACCTTCTTTTAATTCGTTGCATACAAAAATAAAATTCCAAACATTTCTCCAAATAATAATAACAGTCTGAACACTAAATTTAAAAACAGCACTTTTGTTTATTTTACTTTTAGTTCACTTTGATTGTTCATTTTAATTATTATTAATTAAATTATTAAGAAGTTATAATACACAATTTAAAAACAAGATGACATTTGTCATAACCTCTCTTTGTTGACATTTAAGTGACGTAAAATTCACCAACAAAACCTCGAAATTTTATCAAATAAAGTACAAACTGACATGACTACGGCTCTGTATGAAAACTCAAGAGAGAATAAACCAAATTTTCGTGCTGTTTTTATAATAATTGGAAAACAATTGCGAATCGCTAGTGATTTTCCTAGTTAGAAACTGGATTAATTTGGTTGGAAACAAAACAACATCTTTCCCACCACAAACCTTTCTAACCAAATTGTTGATAAAAAAATTAAATTAAATGTTTACATAAATGTTAAAAAACGAAAAATGAGCATTTTTGGTACCTAACAAGGCTATAAAAATACGAATTTAGAGTTAAGATTCATTGACAACAATCTTGGATTTTCTCACAAACATTACTTCACAAAAATTCAAATAAAAACATTTTAACATCTTGCTACATCTTTTTCTTATCATAAAATTAATCCTAAGATCCTATTAAACAAGAATTATATAAATCTTGACACCAAAATTATAAATATAAACTAAATTTTAACATTCTAGCAGACCCTGCTGAAATATTACAATTTTGGGATTTAAAAGGCCTAAACCTTTTCTATAAAAAGTTACCCAGTTTAACATTCTAGTGTTAAATGCACCCTATAACTTGGTTAACAATATTGTAGTAAAATATTTTACTTAGAAATTCAAATAACATGGAGAAATATCCAACTACTATGGAAAATTATGAATCATCAAAGAAATAGAACATTTTCTTGAAATTTAATAATAAAAACTGTAAGTAAAGTAATAAATACTTGTGTATACCTTCTTACCTACGCCTTTAATAATTTTCAGGTGAAAACATGCTATAAAATGGCTTCAAAATATCTAAATGTCAAAATACCAACCAACGACATAGGATCGTCCATCATGAAATTGAGTCTGTGAAACTCAAGTGAAGAATCCGTCTAAAATTCATCCCCTTCCATCTCACAGTGTTGTAGTGTGTATCCTCAATATATTTAATGCAAAATGTTATTGTTTTAAAATAAAAAAATTGTGAAATCCTTTTTTCGCCTGGAAGATATGCAACACAACGTGCATACATGTAATGCGGGATGTCGCTATCACAACAATATGTATGTTGAGCTGTCCTATTGCTAAATATTGTCTCTACCCACCTTCGCATTACAGTCTTCTAAAACTATTTTTTTATATTTGCGTGTCCTAATGAAGCCACTAGGACACGCATTTTGCGTGTTAATGAATTTTTTAGAATACTGGAAACAGTAAAATTTTATTTTTTAAAGTTGATAACACTGTTAGACAGCTGTTCTTAGAATGCCAAACTTATCTTATTTACTCAGTAAACTTTTGTAACTGGAATGCAACGCTCGCTAAACTATGTAGCATTGCAAGACGCAGCGCGCCGTTGACCGTAGCCCCGTTACGGGCATAACAGTTTTTACTTTATTATTAACGAAATTGTAAGTTTTGATACTGTCATCATATGGGATGCATTGTATTCTGTATGTGCAATATGCTCACGATAAACTTAACGTAATAAAATTCAGTTTCATAAAATTATATATCTTTACCTTATATGTTATAATATCCAAGAGATCCAATGGATAATTATTTTTGTTAACAAAAATCATTCTTTGATGAAAATAATATTGCATTTATATCTCATTAATTTCTTTAACAAACAAGGTACTTATTTTATGCAATGAAATATAATTATTCTTATTTCATTCAATTTTGAATTCATGAAGTAGCAATTATTTATGTCACAAATATATTGGCATACATTCTACTTTGAATTTATAATAATTTTCTACGCGGGTCGTTTTCTAAAAGCGGACGCGTGCGCTAAAAACGAGCCTTATGAAACTAATACTTTAATATACTATTATTTCGTGATTCCTTAATTTATATAATATTTTCCTTAATAATATTTTCTTCAACCTGTTTTATTTATGTAGGTGCAAGAATATTAATAATTGATATATTGAAGAATTTTCCTCTGAGCTCTAAAATAGCTATTCTCTCATTTACTGGAATAAAATGACTAGGCACGAAGAACCCTACACGATAATTTCCTTGCTTTGCAGATGTAGAACAATACAAGTTCCTCAAGTTCTATAATTTCATTTCTTTTCCACCTTACCCCTTGCATAGCTTGCACTTTTATATTGTATCTTTTGATTTGTTGAATTACATCATGCGACGCCTTTGTTCGTAATAAGCTTTTTACATTCAACGTTCTAATAAAAACGTCTTAAATGTCTAGGTGTTTGTAAATTACAGAAGTACTGACTCCGTAGCTGGGATTCTGATGAAACTCTCTATCCGCGGATAATCGGCGATAATTATTTTCGTTGGGAGTTATTACGAATATTAATTATATCAAACTATACGGCGTTCGTAAATTCGGAGGAGTAAAAACATCAGACAGATTTATACCAGAATAATTATGATGCTTACCGCTGGCTGGTGGCAAATATAGTAAATTTGCCAAAAATGTTCGTGTTAGTTAGCCACCCAGTTATACTACATTTTTGTACAGTTAATACACAAGAAACGACTTTTTAAACATTTTAAGACCGACACCTGTCCGCGTCCGCTCACGATTTCGTTTTAGTAAGCAAACATCATAAGCGCCGATGAGTTCGTGTAGGATGAGCAGCAATTAGGCATCTGATCCTTACCTTCAAACTTAGCCAGCTTCGATGGATTAGTGGTTTGCTTGTTTGCTTCATAATCCAAGGGTCGCAGGTTCGATCCTCGGTCGAACTGGTAATTTTTCATAGTGGAGAAAAAATAAAAAACATGCCTTATTCTCGGATTGGAAGTAAAACTGTAGGTCCCATGTCAATGCGATATTTGGCTCGCCTACTGGATCTACTAAAATCCCTACTGTAGGTGCAACTCCCCCAGATTCGGCTAAATTCTAGTAGGGTCGGCCAAACGATCATAGCAATCGGCGCCATGAGGTACGAAGGATGCTCCGCAATCCTGATTCCTCGCCCAAAAATAAATAAATAAATAAAAAATAATAATCAAATTCAAATGATAATTTACTATACTGTAACGTTCTTTTTAAAATAATAACAAAAGTGCTGTTTAAATCGTCTATTAATAAGAAATATTTATTTACAAACACTAATGAATACACTATAAATTAACGCTATGATTATAAACCATTAAAACTATTATTTACAGACTATGAATTTCTAATACAACATTTATCTTCACATTTACTATTTATTTCGTGATACACAGTTAATGACTTGCTGTTGACTGCTCTCTTTTATCCGCGAAGTCGATTTTATACCCTCATATAATCGTACCAGAAGCCGCTGGAACCTACTATGTATTTCTAGAAGGCACTAGATAAACCGCGTCTGATTTACATGCTTGGTGCGATGCGTCATTCTCTCGAATGCTGTAGAATATTCCATTTGTTGTGTGAAGAAGAGGTTCTTTCTTTTTCTCTCTTGTTACACTGCCCCCCTCTTCAAGTCTGTTCTGTCCCAGAACAGGTTTTATGCTATGGTTCCTGTAGAACGAATCATGACGATATCGACAGTCTTCACCTCGACTACACGTTCCATTACGGTAGAAGTAACAGTCTACACTCTTCGTTGGCCTTAATGCGGGCTGTGCGTCAAAACTGCAGACGAAGATCTTGACGTCCGTACCTCTAAAGACAACTTCCAGCATGTTTCTAACGATTCTCCAATACAGCTGGTCCCGCCCACAGCCGAGTTTGGGAACTGCCAATTTGTTAATTCCCCTGGTAAGCAACTCGATCCTCAAATTCCATAATGCCCTCCACAAGTCGGCGTAACTCGGTTTCTGGTAGTAAAACTGCTTGGTTACCAAGTAGTAAATGGATCGGTCATGATCAGACAAGCGTAAGGATTTACCAACAGAGGGATTTTGTTCTCGAAGTTCATTCAGCCGTCCAAATTTATTTCTAAACACTACTGCGATCCCCCTGGACATACGGAGATCCTCGGAGACACAGTGGGCAATGGAATAATCTCCAGGGACCCGGAAGAGATCTTGTTGCATCTCAGTCGTGACTCCAAATCGCGCTTTTCTAGTTCCAGAAAACGCAGCCATAAATTCTCTGAAGGTTGGCTGATCATCTCCAGGCCTTACGGTATTGATAGCCACCTCAGCCTCATCTTCCCGATCCGGGACTGCGTCATTATTTCCCTCATAGTGCGCCAGACGATTGGAGTGTACCACCTCTGGTTTCCCTCTTGGCAATTTCTGGATGCGATAAATCAAGTCATTTATTCGTTTCTTCATCTGGTATGGGCCCTCCCAATTCCGCTGTAACTTTGGAGAATAGCCACGACGTCTTTGCGGTTTGTATAACCAGACAAGCTCTCCAGGTTGAAACCCTCCTTCTTGGGCTCTCACATCGTACGTAGCCTTCATCCGGTCACTCGCGATTCGACTATTGTTTCGGGTTCGGTCGTGAATATCCTCCAACTTCTTCTTTAAGTTAATGACATAATCATTCCCGGCTACCTCCTGCTCTATAGGTGGAGACCCAAATTCCAGATCACACGGTAACCGTAACTCGCGTCCAAACATCACAGACGCTGGTGACTGACCGGTTGTTTCGTGGACCGATGCACGATAAGACATCAGGAACAGATGCAGGTATTGGTCCCAGTCTCGTTGATGATCGGAGACGACCTTGGCCAAATATTTTCCCATTGTCCGATTCATGCGTTCTACCATTCCATCGGACTGCGGATGTAACGGTGTGGTCCGAGTCTTGCGAATGTCCAACAATCGACAGACTTCTCCAAATAGTACAGACTCAAAGTTGCGGCCTTGATCCGAATGCAGCTCCATGGGCACTCCGAAGCGACTGAAAAACTCTTTGACTAGTACGTCAGCAACAGTCGCAGCTTCCTGGTTTGGTAAAGTAGTCCATTGCCACTAATATGTATTTATTCCCATCGCCGGTTTCGGGAAATGGTCCGGCAATATCTATAGCTATTCTTTCCAGAGGACTACCCACATTGTACTGCCTCATAGGTGCTCTTCGTTTCCCCAAGGGTCCTTTACCAGTGGCACATAGTTCACATTTCCGGTACCACTCCATCACGTCTTCTTTACAGTTGACCCAATAAAAACGCTCCCTAACTTTCTCCAAAGTCTTTTTCACACCGAAGTGTCCTGCTGAGGCACCGTCATGGAGATGTCGCAACACTGTAGCCACTCGGATTCTTGGAACCACGAACTGAGACCTAATGGTGGTGCCATCTTCACTCTCCAGTACTCGCTTCAGGAGGTCGTCTTCCACCTTCAAGGACTCCCATTGGGCCCAATATGCTTTGAGCGTTCTGTTGAAAGGGCTGACGGCCTCCCAGGCAGGCCTTTCTCCCACGCGCTTCCATTCCAGTACCATTTTTAGTTCGGGATCAGCCTTCTGCTGTCGTTGCAATTCTTCCGGCAACCAATTGTCATTGACGATGGTAGTTCTTAATACTTGGCAAACCCTCTCTTCCAAGCGAGAGCAATGACGGCAATCGGTTGGACAGGGTCTTCTTGAAAGAGCATCGGCATTTCGATGACTAGTGCCCGCTCGATGTTCTGTGTCAAAGTCGTATCCTTGTAATCGTTCGATCCACCTTGCGACCTGGCCTTCAGGATTACGGAATTGTAGAAGCCATTTCAACGCTGCATGGTCCGTCCTCAATAAAAACTTCCGTCCGTACAAGTATTTGTAGAAATGCTCAACGGACTTCACGACGGCCAATAGTTCTTTTCTGGTCACACAATAATTCCTTTCGGCTTTCGACAAAACCTTACTAAAATAGCCGATGACCTTTTCTTGTCCATCCTGTATCTGAGAAAGTACACCCCCAATGGCCAGATTACTTGCATCTGTGTCAAGTATGAATTTCCCTTCTGTCCGGGGATAGCTCAATATTGGTGCTGTTGTCAGGGCACGCTTCAACTGTTGGAAAGCTGTTTCACACTCTCCGCTCCAAACATACTCGCGCCCATCTTCAGTTAACCTTGTCAGAGGTTTCGCTATATTGGCAAACCCAGGAACGAAACGCCTGTAGTAGGTACATAACCCAAGAAAACTACGAACTTGGTGTTTATCTTTCGTTGTTGGCCACTCTTGAACTGCACGAATCTTATCGGGGTCGGCTGCCACTCCATTTTGTGATACGACGTGCCCGAGATATTTCACTTCCTTTCTGAATATGTGGCACTTTTTCGGACTCAGTTTCAGATTGGCTCCACGTAGTCTTCGGAACACTTCCTCTAGATTTTTCAAATGTTCGTTGACTGATTTTCCGACTACAATCACATCATCTAGGCATACCAGGCAGGTCTTCCACGACAGCCCTCTCAGGATGGTCTCCATTAGACGCTCAAAGGTGGCCGGAGCGTTACATAGACCGAAAGGCATAACTGTAAACTGCCATAGTCCGGAACCAATAGTGAACGCGGTCTTCTCCCGGTCTTCAGGTTCCATTTCAACTTGCCAATAACCACTCTTCAAATCCAAAGTCGAAAACCATCGTGAACCAGACAGGGTATCTAACGTGTTGTCGATGCGTGGTAAGGGATGCCCATGGACTGTTGGATGGATCGATGACCCCTTGTTCTTCCATATCGGTAATAATCTTTTCGGCTTCTGCTCGCCTTGCTAGAGGTAGACGCCTCGGCTGCTGACGGACAGGCATAGAGTTACCTGTATTGATTTTATGTTTTACTATATTTGTTCGTCCCTTCTGGCTATCGTCAAGAGCGAAGATATCTTGGTATCGGTGAACCAAACCCTGTACCTCTTTCACTTCCGTTCTGTTAAGATCTTCGCACGAACTAGTAACCATACCCACTAATTTTCCACCATGGTCCTTGGGCGCTGGTTTTGGAACATCAGCCATACACCTGGCTACTCGGAATACTGGCACACACTGTCCCACAAGGGTACTCTTCTTCAATGTCACCGGATCCACATTAACGTTCATAAGCCTCACCGGTACTGTCTTTCCAACCTTGATCAGCGCTTTTCCCACCAGTATGCCACTATGGATCTTCTTATCACAAACAGGCTCCATCATTCGCACACATCCTACCCGAAGATCTCCATCCAAACCTGCCTCGACAACCATCTTGCTTTGACCAGGCAATATCACATCTTCTGTCAGCAAAACCCTTACGACAGCATCTTCTCGTGGGTGCAACGGAAGTTCTTCGTTACCAACCTTCAAAACACCCTCCTTCAAGTCCAATGTAAAACCAAATTTTCTCAGGAGGTCCATTCCCAAGATGAAGTCATCAGTCATATCGGCTACCAGCACCTCATGATCACGTTCTTCACTTCCAATGCCAATCTTCATCTTCACCACTCCGCGTGTTGGTATTATTTCTCCCGTCGCTGTACCGAGTTGAGTAGTTGTTGGTAACAGCTTCATACTTGTTCGTAGAACGTCAGGGCGTATGATGGATTTTGTCGCCCCCGTATCAATGAGCAGTGGAACAATTCGATTCGCAATTTTCCCATCTATGAACAAACTGCTGGTACTATTCCCTGATGTTACGGCATGGACGATGATCTCTGGGGCATCTTTACTAACAGTCAACGTTCGCCCTCTCTTGCCAACCCCTTTTAACTTTTCCGACGGTTGTACTTTTATTATTTTGGGACAACGCCGTTCTACATGTCCTTGTTCGCCGCAGTTCCAGCAACGGGGCCCTCGAACTTCTTGATGATTCTTCTTACGGTTCTCTTCCTTCTGAAGAACTTTCATTAATAATTCTTCTAGGCGATCTTTATAACCTTCATCTTCTTCCACAACGGTCCGAACACGCCCGTGACCTCGAGACGCTTGTTTTGCAGCTTCAAATTCTAAGGCGTGAGCAAGCGCATCATAAGTTGTTCTTGGTCGTGCCAGCCTCAATGATTGTTGTGTTTCCCCGTCTCTTAACCCATCAATGAAGGTCTGCACAGCCAGTTGTCCCAGAAATGAATCGGGTGCCGTAGGGTACGCCAATCGGACAAGCCGCGCAACATCGGCTTCAAACTCCTGAAGGCTTTCTCCATTCTTCTGGACACGATTCTTTACTTGCGCGTGATAAACCTGTTGTAGATGCGCGTCTCCATATCTCATCTCCAATCTAGAAACTAACAACTGGTAATCATTTTCCTGTCCTGCTGGGATTGTTTGCAGGATGTTCAACGCGTCTCCACGCAAAGCCACAGTTAAAGAAACGGCCTTTTCCTTGCATGTCCATCCGTTGGCCCCAGCGGCCGCCTCAAATTGTTTGTAGTAGGTGGACCAAGGTATCTTTCCATCGAACGTGGGTGGTTTTACTTTTATCCCTACGGTAGGAACCTTCTCTTCTTTAAATTGTTTCTTTCCTTCATTAAATGGCCACTCAGACGTTGAGGGAAACCGTAGTTGATTCATTCTATCTTCCAACATTTCGTCGTCTTTCTTAGCTGTTGGTGGTAATTGCATTTGTGCTATTTTCTCTTCTACCATCTTTATTACCCTATCTTGTTCCGCCAATCTACCTTCCAACAGTCCTAACGCGCTGGCATTCTCAAAAAATTCTTCGAAAACTTTTTCTTCCAACGATTTAACATTGTCCTGCAATTCTTCTTTAAGCCTTCTAGAACTGTCTTCGGATTTCATGGAATTCTCCAGTATTTCTTCCTTTAGCATTCTAACATTTTCCTCGGCCTTTTCTAGTAATTCTGCAAACCTTCTAGAATTCTCTTCGTGTTTTTCCAGTACTTTTTCTTCCAGTGCTTTAGTATTTTCAAGTAATTCTTCTTTAAGCATTTTAGAATTTTCAAAAACTTTTTGTTCCAGCACTTTAGTATTTTCAAGTAATTCTTCTTTAAGCATTATAGAATTTTCATGTAATTCTTCTTTAAGCATTTTAGAATTTTTTCGGACTTTCTAGAATTCTCTTCGTGCTTTTCCAATAATTCTTCTTTAAGCATTCTAGAATTCTCTTCCATTCCACCCAATAACAAACTAGTATCAATTGCGGGTCCAGGCATTTCGAAGAGGAAACTTTCAGGGTCTTCTTGCTGTTCCAAAAGCCATTCTCTTAGCCGATTTATTAACACGTTTTTAAGGCCCGTTGTGTCTAAATCTCGTTCTTCAAGTTCGTGTTTTAAGTCTATTACTTTAAGATCTTTTAACAATTTCATCGCCATTTTAATTGTTTGTTGAAATTATTTTTAACACTAAAAATTTATTCTCACAGCACTTTATTTAATTATTACGCGATTTTATTTATTTTAAAACTCCACACCTGACAACACTGTAACGTTCTTTTTAAAATAATAACAAAAGTGCTGTTTAAATCGTCTATTAATAAGAAATATTTATTTACAAACACTAATGAATACACTATAAATTAACGCTATGATTATAAACCATTAAAACTATTATTTACAGACTATGAATTTCTAATACAACATTTATCTTCACATTTACTATTTATTTCGTGATACACAGTTAATGACTTGCTGTTGATTGCTCTCTTTTATCCGCGAAGTCGATTTTATACCCTCATATAATCGTACCAGAAGCCGCTGGAACCTACTATGTATTTCTAGAAGGCACTAGATAAACCGCGTCTGATTTACATGCTTGGTGCGATGCGTCATTCTCTCGAATGCTGTAGAATATTCCATTTGTTGTGTGAAGAAGAGGTTCTTTCTTTTTCTCTCTTGTTACAATACGATACTATATTTCGACGTAAAATTATTCTTATTTACATTTATTAAAAACAAGAATTTTCGATATACAATTTCATCATCTAATTAGCAACCAGCAACTTTGACCTGTTTTTTTCTGAAACAAATACATTCTGCATTTATACACTATAATCTCTACTACAAATACTCCCGTAGCAGATGCTAATCCCACCAACCACCAATCAAACATTCCTCGCAAGTGTTCAAGATTTAAAGGGATATCATTATTTTCCTCGTTTTCGACATCCTTTTGTCTCATTGCAATAGACAGCAATTTCAACTGCAGTCCCCCCTCAGTTACCCTACTTATCAAACTATTTAAACGATCTATCAAATAATGTCCTTTTCTCATTGCTATGGATATCTCCATATCTTGCAAACGGGTATGACGGATAACATCAACCATATCTCTTTCAATAGGATACACTTTAGTTAAAATTGTCGTTCCTATATGAGTACTGCAGTTATGAAAATAAGCGACTTGTTTTAGATTGTCGTATATGTTGTTTGAAGATATTACACTATGGTGTCTGAGTTTAAATAATGGTCCGCTTGATGAGTCTTCAAGAAGCTTTTGCACTGCCACACTCGCTATCACTGTCAGTTTTGAATCAGCAAACTCATCCAATGTGCTAATTGGATGCTCATATATAGCACTAGTTAAAAAGCTAATTAATTTCCCCTGTAAAATGTTGGATATAAGAAAAGAAAACAGCAAGTGACATAGTACTAGAAAGCGAACTGGTTTATTATTTGGTATAGATGTAATTGGGCTGTAGAGTAGTGCACGTAAAGTTGTAAAAAAACAGCTTGAAAATTCCTTCAATGCACCTTTTTCTTGTATAAATTTTGCTTGTAACCACAACGAGATCGAAACGCAGAAAAGAACCACTCCAGTAAGGTACCAAACGTTTGGATGGAAGATATAAGTGATTATTCTGAAACTGGAAACTTTTGATGCTTTGGGGATGACCCATACATAACTGTCTTTGTAGATGAACTTAGTCAAATCATAGATTTCATACAATTCTGCTGTTCTTATCAGTTGGGGACTTATCGGAAGTTTATTTTTATAGTTATATAAAATTTCTGAAACATTTGTAACAACCGAGCAATTTATTTTAGTTTCTAAAAACTTTGCAAATTTAGACATTACATTCATAAATATAGCAAAACCTGGAGAAATTCTAAAATCGGTTGTGTAAGAAGTTGGACTATGACTAGCAAAATGCATAGTACAATCTTTTAAGCTTTTTAAGCTATTACGAAATGTAATATTTACATTATTATCCTGGAGTTGCTTTTCTTCCAGTTTAATACGTTTGCCGCATTTTGAATTCTTAAAAAAGAAATTTGGTACTATGATCAATTTCGAATTTGCTTCATTATTTTGTACGAAGGCAATCACATTTATGATGTCAAAACTCCATAAAAGTTTAAATGTATCTTCTAAATACCTATTGTTTGAAGTAACAATTAAAAAATTTCCTCTTGGGCTTTGACTAGTGTTCCATAAGATACTTTCTTTCAACATCAGAATTTTGGCTCGAAGTGCATTGTACGTTTCTGTGTAGATAATGAAATTTGTATACAGATTTGCAGTTGCACTGATGGAGATGTTTTTGATAAAATTGACGATAACTTTAGGGTTGTTCAGTTTTGACATAGTAAATAATGATTCGTTTTTATCAAAGACTATAACTAGAGTATCTTCATCGGGAAAGAACTGTTTTATAAAGTTGTTCATACAATCCTCTTTTGAAAGATTGAAAGTTGTCAGAGTTCTACAAAGATTTTTGTTAATAAATGTGGTTAAATAGAACAAATATATTAGTCTATTCCTGAGGATATACATTGAGTAACTAAAAGTAGATTATTTCTGACAATAAGTCGTTAAAATTCCACTAATAAATCATTTGAGAGTGCTATTACATTAGGTATGTAAACACTGTACAATAACAGTAAATACTTTCTATATTGGGACTTTCCGCAGGTTTCTTAATTAGGTAGATACACTGATGCGTTCAATGAGACGATTTACTTCATGGAATAACTAATTTTTTTAAAATATCTCATCAACTTATGCTTGGAACTGAAATTTTTGAAAAATCTGTTTTATAAAGTTTTCCATACAATCTTCTTTTGGAAGATTGAAAGTTGTAAGAGTTATACAAAAATCTTTGTTAATAAATGTAGTTAAATAGAACAAAGATATTAGTTTATTACTAAGGATATCTATCCATGCTGTGTATAGCTAAATAAAAGTAAATTATTTCTTACCATAAGTCGTTAAAACTCCACTAATAAATCATTTGAGGCTGCTATTACACATTAGGTCTGTCAACATTGTATAATAGCAGTAAATACATAGAGACAAAATTACAAGGTAGAAAATTTTCATAGGTTTCATAATAAGGTAGATACACTGATGCGTTTAATGAGACGATTTGTTTGATGGATTGACTAAATTTTGCCAAAATATTTCATGAGTGATTTTAATTCGAGGCTGTATCTAATTCCTTTTTAGAGCTTAGCTTCCAACTACCCCTAATGCTGTTAATCCACAGTTTTTTATAAATGTTAAAAATGGTATACAGCAATAATAAACAATTTCTGAAATTAAATGATAAAAACATCTTTAGAGTTTACTGCCTCATACATATTTATATGATTATGCATAAGAGCTTCAAAAAACGATAAAATGTACTCGCCTATTATTCTGGTAAATATCTAAAACTTTCTTACCTTTAAAATTGTTTCGCTCCTAAAAACAATTTTCTTAAATTTCTAAATTTACATAACCAAATTGTTTTATAATATTTGTCATTAACACTATGATTATGTTAATTCTGCATGATAAGTCCCATATACAATATCGATCACCTAAACTTCAAACCATTTCTATTACCTAAGTTTATTTAAAAAAACACACAACTTGAAAACTGTTCTTTATAATACGTTCATTATGGTTTAATCAAAATATATCAACATTTTCTAGTTGCATCTAAACAAAATCTGCAACCCACCTTACATTAAACTTTATGTATCATCAACTACATCAAAGAAACTCAATCGCATCACGAAAATCTATACAAATCTTGTGACCAAGATAGTAATACGTGAGATTCCAGTAATAAAATCTATGACAATGCTGTACAATTTACGAAAAATACAAGAAACCCATCTTCATTGATGTCATTAAACTGAAATCCTAAAATGAAACACAGTTTCTTCAAGTAAGTCAATTTATTTGTGGCTACACCTTAATAACACTTTGATTTTTTATAATCTAGAATAATTCTACCAGAATACAAAACAGTATCTTTGTATATTGGAAAATACATCAATCTAATGTATCTCATTAAGATAATGAGATCGAACTTTTTTGAAGAATATCTGACAGGTATGTCAATGTCGGATTTCGACCAACTAGTCCTGAGGTCGGCGTTCTTTTCAATAGGCGTCAAGAGTCGACTTCGATAGCACTTGAGTCTAACGCCGACACTACCTATAAAGTTAAAAATGCAGCTGTGACTACTAACAACACAGTGTGCTATTTCCCAATCAAAATCACTTGCAAGCCTGAAAGCTTACCGAGCAAAAAGGTCTATAAACAATAGACCACAAATAAGATACACAATACTTTATTACAAAAAAATAAATAATAGGCAAATAGAGGAAGGATTTCGGGTGATTGTCTCACGTGATTTAAAGTCTAAAAATATAATATCTGTGACATTATTGACATAATCATTGATTTATTTAAATTAGAGAATTAATGCGAGAACGGATAATTATCCAAAAAGAGTAAATACTTTTTTTTAATTTTATTTTTTGTTTATCTTTATTACGTGCACAAAATCATAGAGCTGTCAAACTTTGTACGAGATAAAACGAATGATTTTATTCAAAATATATGCCAATTAAATAAGATCCTCTTGAAGGTTTTGAATTATCTCAATTTTTGAGACTCTTGTTATGTATGGTTTTAATCATGAAATCGAGCATCTGATTGATGTATTCATCTTTCATCTATTTGAGTGTTTTTGACGCAAAAATAAAATTTATTTCTATCATAGTTCATATGAGGCAAATATGATTTATATAAGTAAGCGCTAGTTCATGAGTAATTTTTTTACAGAATTACCTAACTTCATCCAAATGACGCTATAATTCTGAGTAAGTAAATGCAAGTCTACGCTCACTTAGGTCGCTGTTGCCTAAGTCAGCCTTTCTTAGAAAGCAACCCCAAAACCTAAAAGTTGCCTCAGGTGTTTAAACCAAAAACTCATTGCACAATCACTCTCTGCGACGTCTGCCATCCGGTATCAGCTCAGGACATGTTTTTAACCACATTATACCTGCTGCCAGGTGTAGGAACATACTGAAATGTATTCAGACAGTCTATAGTAACTAGAAGTTTCTCATATTACGAGAGACTAAAAGCGGTTTCAATTCAGGTGGTTGATTATTGAAGAACTTGTTTGACTTGAGCATTTAATTCTTTTGCTATCGATAACACTCCCAAAAACTATTCAGTTAGGGTTTGACCGATAATTGATTCTGTTCGTAAACATACATAGGAAGTCCCTTTTAGTTAACACATCTGCTTTTCCATTGTCCTCAATCAGCCATTCAATTGTCATTGCTAGATCTTGTAGTTTTGAACAGCAGCCTTGATTTCTTGAATTCTTCTTGACATTGGTGATAACTGTAATAAGAGTCCAAAATTGTATTAATTTGTCTGCTTTTGTTTATACGTCGCAATTGTCTTTTTGGGCCACGTTGTGGCTGTGTACTGTCGCAGAGTGCATTATAGCCTCTACACCTACTATGTACCAAGTATCACGTCCAACTCTATTTGGAGGTTCTCTCAGTAGTATAGCAACAAGAGAACGAGCGCAAAATCCCATGTTATTTTTTATGGAGGTCCGTTTTGCATTTCAAGGTCATCCGCGGTATAGCGAGACTCGCGACCGCGCTCGCGATCCAACCAAGCGCGCGGCAACGTTGCTAACTTCACGCTGTTACATGAAATGAGTCGACTTAGTAACTATGGAATTTTATTGATAAAAGTAATTACCTAATGTTCAACCAATAATAATAATTTGAGATAATTGATATAATTTTTATTAATAACGAATTAAAAAAATCCTGAGAACATTCAAACATAATTCAACATTAATATACCTATAACGGTCGACAGTTAGAAGAGCCCGCATTTTACTCATATATTGCCATTAAAACGTAACATTTTATTTTAATTACATAAATCTAATTAATTATATAATAGCCATAAATAACATTCTATTAATAATAATGAATTGAAAATATACGCAATTCAAATTTAAAATACCTTTTACGACTAACCGATACGAACGATAAATGAATACTACGCTTGGTCATCAGGCATCGACACAATTCGGAGGGTGACCTTCAAGCCTTTTACCTACACAATAATTTAAACGTTATTTAATTAGAGTACTTCAGAATAGTTAGTTAGCTACTCTCATCTACCCCCCAGGAGTTTAATATAGATATCTCTCATCATAACATCCCCTCGGTATATACTTTCATACATAAAAATCTCAATCTTGCATCTTATCAAAACTAACAACAAGATATACTAAAGTTTCTTAGTCGAAATGCAGCAAATAGAGAAAAAAGGGTCAATAACCTGTTGGCAGGTAATAATAGCTACGGTGATCTTAAAACGCATTAGTCTATCAAATACTATTAAATAATGGTAATATTACATATATCATTCCAATATATCTTTCGTAAAATTCAGTTTATCTACAATGAAAATTAATTAGTTTAACAACTATTATAAAGGTATAATTTGTGAATTAACTACCAGCTCGTTTATTCAGATTACTCATCAAAGAAAACAGTAGGACTCGTCCTAGAATCGATATCTTTTGTGTTAACCAACAGGAAAAAATGAATCAAGATAAGCCGTTCACTAATTTATTCAAAAATACTAAATTACAATCAATTCTTATATCTTTTAAACTATGTAATTATAGTAAATTTCGTAGTAAATCATAATTTAGTAACATCTATCCTGTTTATCGCGGTTTTGTCTAAAAAGACATTAATCTCATATCATATAATCCAACGAAATCATCAAACATGAAAAATCATAATGTAACAATTCATACTATACATATTTTATAGTTTTAAAACGAAACGCATTTTTTCATATTTCTATGAAATATTAACCCGTATATCATAATCTGTTTATCTCAACAGTTAAAAACAACTAAATACCATCCCTTAAGAAGTTGACTTTTTTAGTTTTACCATGACCCTACCTACTAATTATCCCTCGACGAATATACCTGTATGTTTTTGAAAGAGCTAGGGATAAATTGAAATTCCACCACAGTTAAATTATAATCATGTTAGTACTAAAAATAACTTAATGTGAATTCCAGGCCTTTATTCATATTTACAACACATGAAAGATATCTCATATGCAAGAATTATGGAATATTAATGTTTATACCTTTTGTTCTAACGTTGAACATTTACTACTATGAACATTTCCAAATTACTCTCCTATAAAATTAAAATTGTTGTTACCGGTGTTCTATATTTGTATCAATCTACTAGTTAATAAATGAACATTCTTTATAATTTAAGGCATTTTTTTATTTAAAAACTCATTTTAACCGTTGAGTTCTAACAAGATTTGATACACTCGGCAAACGGATTGACCGTCTTAAAAATGGCAACTTTACAGGAATAATAAATATTTACGTCAACACAGTAATATGAGATTGATTGATCATATAGTTGATATATTAATTAGCTACATTTTTCTTTTCACAGCCGATCGATGAAATAAAATAGGTCTAATAGATGAAGCCATGAAAGAATCTATATTGCGGACAAAATAATTTCTCTTTCTATCAAAACAATCTGATTAATTTATATATTTAACAGGTGTAAAAGCCTCTTGCATTCAGGTAGCGCTAGACTATAGCCCCTTACGAACCTTTATCTTTTCCCCATCTTTTAAATTAATAAAAAGGTGTTAAAATAGGGTTTCCGCATAGCATTTTAATATATGAACTGAACTGATTTATGTATCGTATTATTTAAATTCCACCTTATTACATCCAGTAACTCGGTAATTTTTCTCAGCTTCCAACTGTTTTCTCGGCGGTACGTGTAAACGGGATATAGAACGAAGTTCTAACTCTAGATTTCAGTCTCAGTGCAGCAACTGAACGAGTAACACTTATCTCTCTTCACATCCATATTTAACCTTTATAATAAAAACATGTCTTTCGCCAGCGAACTTGTTGAAGAGTTAAGGAGACTGGTCTACGACCCACAGATAGATGATGATAGTAATGCTATCCTCAGAGTCTTAAAACAATTTACCATAACGATAAGAAAACTTAATAAGGCACTAGATTCAGCGTCATCATTGGGAGCGAAGAACCATCTATTAGCCCGCTTGGCTCAAGCGAAATCTTATCGAGAGACAGTCAAAGCCTGTAAGCCAAAACTGTAGGCGAGGGATATAACCAGCGAAAAGAGACAGCCTGAAGCCGAGTCAAATGGTCAGACATGAAATCAGCATTTAAGAGACGTATGCGAACTGCTGCAATAACTAACACCAAGCATATCGAGCCGAAGGCTTTCATGCAGGACTGCTCGACCATTTTTCAGAGACGTATTCTGAATACATTGAAGAAAGATGACTCATTAAAAGTAAACACAGCTTTAACAGGCGTGTTCAAAGTCAAAAAAAGGGATACTATTATAGAAGAAATAAAATATGTAAACACTAAAAATGCAGGTCCTATCCTTAAGGATCTCGAAGAGTTTTAAGTAAGTATAGAAATTGTAGAAAGTTAGAAATAAACTAACGCACGCATATTTCTTTATCTAGCAAAAAGATAGCGGGTGGACGCTTAAATCAATCATTAACCTCCTGCTCAATATCAACAAGTTTACCCAGCAGCTTGGCTCATCATATTAAATCTGAAGATCAACATAAAATCACATAATACTTGAGGTCCTCTACTAGTGCCTGAAGAGATTGACGAAGAGATACAAAACTTGTTTAAAAGTGCTTAAAATGTATATAATTTAGATAATAATTATTCTCATATTTATCATGTGTTAATAAAACCCAACAAATGTTTTATTGTCTTTTATTTTATTTTTTATGTTTTATTCTGTAAGTTACTACAAGTCTACGGGTAATCAACTTATGAACAGCATTCGATGACCCAGTGCTGCAAATTAATCTGATGAAATTCCATCCGGAATATAAAAACAATAGGGCTCGCCCAGGATTCGAACCCGGGACCTCTCGCACCCAAAGCGATAATCATACCTTTAAACCAACGAGCCAGTTATATATGGAAAAATTTTGCTTCGAGAAGATTAGTATGTTTCTCATTACATCTGAATAATATAAAATATAGAACCGATCTTGGTACAAGCATTTTCAAATTTGACATAATGTTTTAGCTAAAATTATAGCTCGCTTTGCCCTTATACACAACATTATTAACAGATTTATTATACGATTTACTTCGAGTAATGCATTACGTGAGTACCCAGCGTGAAAGTAAATATTGCGATTATGTATTATTCAATTTTACAGTGTTGAATAGAATATTTGGCAAAACAAACCTTACAAGACATTCAATCGGCTGACCGAACAACAATTTGACAATTACTAATACATTCTTGCTGACAATGCAACGTATTTCGCAAGCTAACCCTCAAGTGGAAGATTTATACTTGAGGTATTAAGGTTTCTTCGAATAATATTAAAACACATACGATAAACAGATATCGAACATACATCAGTTAACATTCTGAATATACTAAAATTATATGGCGTATATAATAAATTAAGACTTATTATTATAAATTTAAAGAGCGCGACATATTTTTCAAATTCTATTCCTTCTATAAAACAACCCGGTTATTGGATACATAAATCACTCTAAAATATTATTATTAAAAATTAAGAAATCTATTGCTTGTTATAATTCGCGCGCGGAAGGGTATTCTACCCAAAACTCTGCAGGTTCACCTCTTCTAAAAATATTTAAATTAATCAATTGCTTTATAAAATCCATAGAGAATTATGCAATCTTATTAAATAAGTCTAGAAACAGATTTATACCCGAACGTTTACTGAGGCAGAGAGAGGTTGAGAAATAAGAAGCTTTTATAGAATGTATTTCGTTTATTTTGTCATCATATCAAAAAATACTATATTACATATAAATACTATTACAATACGACTATATTACATAGTACAACTAGAAATTAAATATTTACTTATTCTATGATTTTTCTCGCTTTAAGCTCTGTGATGACTGAAATTATTTCGTTTTCGAGACTGCTGCTAAGAGCTTTCTTTACAGCATACAACAGACGAAGTCGGTCCACTAGTTGATCAGGTGTACTCTGACGTATCCAATCCGGTTTCATCTTGTTTAACTTTTTGGGAAGACTAACCTCAAAGTCTATTATTCTGTATAAATTTGGTCTGATTACATTTTCGTATTTCCAATGTTTAACGCTTATTAGTCGACCGTTGCGCCTATAGTCTTTCTTATGAGCATTAGTAAGTGATATTATTTTCATATAGTTCTCGATATCTTCCTCTGTTGGACTAGGAGAGCTTATTCGTTTAAGCGTTAGTAAATTAAACAGACCGGATGTGCCATGGTAAAGTTTGTTTTTAATTAAAATATCTTTTCCCTGAAACTGTACTGGCGAACAACCAAATCGCCACTCATCGATGTTGTTATATAGAGCGTACCTAGTTTTGTCTACGTTTTTGTTTTCTCCGCTAGCTAATAATGCTCTATAATAGTTAGAGAATTCGTGATAATCTTTTAAGCTAGAATCGCATTCTTCTTCTTCATCAGCAGATGTAACGGGAGATCATTGTTCAAGCTCTGGCGAGAGATTGATAGCAACGGTCTCTGATCGCGGTATAACACGATTATCATGAGGTTCTGCTTTATCACAGTGAAAGTAGGTTAATTTCTTATGTATAGCATTACGCGCGTTTATTATTTCATCATCATTATCATCGTCCTCACATCTTATTTCTTTATTGGCCTCAATAGCACAGGATTCATTGGTGTGCATACGTTTCAGACTCACGTCTTTAAATATTACATTATTTCTAGGTGATGTCTTATTGTCAACAGCTATGGTATTATGAACTGTTTTCAGATGACTTCTATAGTTATCAAGGCGTGTAAAATACTTTAAACAAATAGAACACTGAACTTTATACCCCTGGTGTATCTTCAAATGACGAGCAAACCCTGATCGTAAAACGCTCATGCAATATATGTCGCACTCGCGTCGCCGGTTCATATCGACTAATAATTGATCATGAACTCCTATTTATATAGCATGTTCTTCAGGTCACTCTTAATTAACCCTGGCGCTGCGTCTATCATCACCCTGTGGATCCTGCTTCATCATTAATTAACCCCGGCTAGACGTCCTTTAGCATGAATTCATCATGGCACGCCTAGAGAATGATGGAATACCATTAGTACGAGATTCCTGTAATCCAAGATGGCTGCCTACAAATCACAGCGTAGTATTCGTGATCCAAGATAGGTTAGGTTAGAACACGTGATGTTTCATTTACTAGCATGATTAAGGATGAAGGGTGAGGGGAGAAGGATGAGTAGACGTGATCCAAGATAGGTTAGGTTAGAACACATGATGCTTCATTTACTAGCACGACTAAGGGTGAAGAGACTAGCATGACTAAGGGTGAAGGGTGAAGAGACTAGCATGACTAAGGGTGAAGAGACGAGCATGACTAAGGGTGAAGGGTGACGAGACTAGCATGGCTAAGGGTGAAGGGCGACTATATATAAAAGGTAGATCGTTATCAGCGAGAGAGTACACGAATAAACCGAATCATGACTACTTACCGTATGCTTTGTAACCAAGGATGTTCGCCATCGGAAAGATTCGGTCTATTCGTGTACTCTCTCGCTGATAACGATCTACCTTTTATATATAGTCGCCCTTCACCCTTCAGCCTTAGCCATGCTAGTCTCGTCACCCTTCACCCTTAGTCATGCTCGTCTCTTTACCCTTCACCCTTCACCCTTAGTCATGCTAGTCTCTTCACCCTTAGTCGTGCTAGTAAATAAAGCATCATGTGTTCTAACCTAACCTATCTTGGATCACGACTACTCATCCTTCTCCCCTCACCCTTCATCCTTAATCATGCTAGTAAATGAAACATCACTTGTTCTAACCTAACCTATCTTGGATCACGACTACTACGCTGCGATTTGTAGGCAGCCATCTTGGATTACAGGAATCTCATACTAATGGTATTCCATCATTCTCTAGGCGTGCCATGATGAATTCATGCTAAAGGACGTCTAGCCGGGGTTAATTAATTATGAAGCAGGATCGACAGGGTGATGATAGACGCAGCGCCAGGGTTAATTAAGAGTGACCTGAAGAACATGCTATATAAATAGGAGTTCATGATCAATTATTAGTCGATATGAACCGGCGACGCGAGTGCGACATATGTTGCATGAGCGTTTTACGATCAGGGTTTGCTCGTCATTTGAAGATACACCAGGGGTATAAAGTTCAGTGTTCTATTTGTTTAAAGTATTTTACACGCCTCGATAACTATAGAAGTCATCTGAAAACAGTTCATAATACCATAGCTGTTGACAATAAGACATCACCTAGAAATAATGTAATATTTAAAGACGTGAGTCTGAAACGTATGCACACCAATGAATCCTGTGCTATTGAGGCCAATAAAGAAATAAGATGTGAGGACGATGATAATGATGATGAAATAATAAACGCGCGTAATGCTATACATAAGAAATTAACCTACTTTCACTGTGATAAAGCAGAACCTCATGATAATCGTGTTATACCGCGATCAGAGACCGTTGCTATCAATCTCTCGCCAGAGCTTGAACAATGATCTCCCGTTACATCTGCTGATGAAGAAGAAGAATGCGATTCTAGCTTAAAAGATTATCACGAATTCTCTAACTATTATAGAGCATTATTAGCTAGCGGAGAAAACAAAAACGTAGACAAAACTAGGTACGCTCTATATAACAACATCGATGAGTGGCGATTTGGTTGTTCGCCAGTACAGTTTCAGGGAAAAGATATTTTAATTAAAAACAAACTTTACCATGGCACATCCGGTCTGTTTAATTTACTAACGCTTAAACGAATAAGCTCTCCTAGTCCAACAGAGGAAGATATTGAGAACTATATGAAAATAATATCACTTACTAATGCTCATAAGAAAGACTATAGGCGCAACGGTCGACTAATAAGCGTTAAACATTGGAAATACGAAAATGTAATCAGACCAAATTTATACAGAATAATAGACTTTGAGGTTAGTCTTCCCAAAAAGTTAAACAAGATGAAACCGGATTGGATACGTCAGAGTACACCTGATCAACTAGTGGACCGACTTCGTCTGTTGTATGCTGTAAAGAAAGCTCTTAGCAGCAGTCTCGAAAACGAAATAATTTCAGTCATCACAGAGCTTAAAGCGAGAAAAATCATAGAATAAGTAAATATTTAATTTCTAGTTGTACTATGTAATATAGTCGTATTGTAATAGTATTTATATGTAATATAGTATTTTTTGATATGATGACAAAATAAACGAAATACATTCTATAAAAGCTTCTTATTTCTCAACCTCTCTCTGCCTCAGTAAACGTTCGGGTATAAATCTGTTTCTAGACTTATTTAATAAGATTGCATAATTCTCTATGGATTTTATAAAGCAATTGATTAATTTAAATATTTTTAGAAGAGGTGAACCTGCAGAGTTTTGGGTAGAATACCCTTCCGCGCGCGAATTATAACAAGCAATAGATTTCTTAATTTTTAATAATAATATTTTAGAGTGATTTATGTATCCAATAACCGGGTTGTTTTATAGAAGGAATAGAATTTGAAAAATATGTCGCGCTCTTTAAATTTATAATAATAAGTCTTAATTTATTATATACGCCATATAATTTTAGTATATTCAGAATGTTAACTGATGTATGTTCGATATCTGTTTATCGTATGTGTTTTAATATTATTCGAAGAAACCTTAATACCTCAAGTATAAATCTTCCACTTGAGGGTTAGCTTGCGAAATACGTTGCATTGTCAGCAAGAATGTATTAGTAATTGTCAAATTGTTGTTCGGTCAGCCGATTGAATGTCTTGTAAGGTTTGTTTTGCCAAATATTCTATTCAACACTGTAAAATTGAATAATACATAATCGCAATATTTACTTTCACGCTGGGTACTCACGTAATGCATTACTCGAAGTAAATCGTATAATAAATCTGTTAATAATGTTGTGTATAAGGGCAAAGCGAGCTATAATTTTAGCTAAAACATTATGTCAAATTTGAAAATGCTTGTACCAAGATCGGTTCTATATTTTATATTATTCAGATGTAATGAGAAACATACTAATCTTCTCGAAGCAAAATTTTTCCATATATAACTGGCTCGTTGGTTTAAAGGTATGATTATCGCTTTGGGTGCGAGAGGTCCCGGGTTCGAATCCTGGGCGAGCCCTATTGTTTTTATATTCCGGATGGAATTTCATCAGATTAATTTGCAGCACTGGGTCATCGAAAGCTGTGCATAAGTTGATTACTCGTAGACTTGTAGTAACTTACAGAATAAAACATAAAAAATAAAATAAAAGACAATAAAACATTTGTTGGGTTTTATTAACACATGATAAATATGAGAATAATTATTATCTAAATTATATACATTTTAAGCACTTTTAAACAAGTTTTGTATCTCTTCGTCAATCTCTTCGGGAACTAGTAGAGGACCTCAAGTATTATGTGATTTTATGTTCATCTTCAGATTTAATATGATGAGCCAAGCTGCTGGGTAAACTTGTTGATATTGAGCTGGAGGTTAATGATTGATTTAAGCGTCCACCCGCTATCTTTTTGCTAGATAAAGAAATATGCGTGCGTTAGTTTATTTCTAACTTTCTACAATTTCTATACTTACTTGAAACTCTTCGAGATCCTTAAGTATAGGACCTTGAATATTGTTCTTGAACCATTGGGCTAAATTACTGTCTCGGTATATGACTGCATTTTTAGTGTTTATATATTTTATTTCTTCTATAATAGTATCCCCTTTTTTGACTTCGAACACGCCTGTTAAAGCTGTGTTTACTTTTAATGAGTCATCTTTCTTCAATGTATTCAGAATACGTCTCTGAAAAATGGTCGAGCAGTCCTGCATGAAAGCCTTCGGCTCGATATGCTTGGTGTTAGTTATTGCAGCAGTTCGCATACGTCCCTTAAATGCTGATTTCATGTCTGACCATTTGACTCGGCTTCAGGCTGTCTCTTTTCGCTGGTTATATCCCTCGCCTACAGTTTCTATGACTTTGACTGTCTCTCGATAGGATTTCGCTTGAGCCAAGCGGGCTAATAGATGGTTCTTTGCTCCCAATGATGACGCTGAATCTAGTGCCTTATTAAGTTTTCTTATCGTTATGGTACATTGTTTTAAGACTCTGAGGATAGCATTACTATCATCATCTATCTGTGGGTCGTAGACCAGTCTCCTTAACTCTTCAACAAGTTCGCTGGCGAAAGACATGTTTTTATTATAAAGGTTAAATATGGATGTGAAGAGAGATAAGTGTTACTCGTTCAGTTGCTGCACTGAGACTGAAATCTAGAGTTAGAACTTCGTTCTATATCCCGTTTACACGTACCGCCGAGAAAACAGTTGGAAGCTGTGTCACCGACCACCACGTGCGCCTCGACGTCAGCAGATCCGGCAGCTGCTTGTACCGACCAACAAGGACAAACTCCGGAGTTTCCTTGGCGTTGGTGGATGGATCCGCCAATACATCCCGGACTTCGCGACCATCGCGGCACCACTAACCGATTTGTTACAGGCAAAGAAAACGTGGGAGATCACACCGGAAGTCATGGGGGCATTCAATCGACTGAAGACCGCTTGCAGCCAACCGCTCCAGCTACACCATCCTCGTCCCAACGAGCCCCTGGTGGTCCAGACCGACGCTAGCTCCATCGGCATCGGGGCCATAGTCTACCAGGAGAACGACGACGGGACCAAGAGGATCATCTGCTTCGACAGCGCGCGCCTTAAACCAACGGAGCAGCGGTACCACATCAACGAGCAAGAGTGCCTGGCCCTGACATGGGCCCTCCGACGCTACCGACCGCTACTAGAAGGGAAACGCTTTAAAGTCCGGACGGACAGTAAAGCCCTCACCTGGTTACAATCGTTCAAAGAGGAAAAGGCAAAACGACTCAGATGGGCTTTGTTTTTACAGGAATTCGACTTCGACCTGGAGCATTGCCGCGGTACCCAGAACGAATTCGCGGACGTTCTATCGCGAGACCCCGAGGACGAGACCACCCACGACGCCCTAATCGACGCGCGACCAGCCTCACCGGAGCTCCACGCCCTGACCACCATCGTCGACGAGATCAAGCGGGCCCAAGACCAGGACGAAGAAACGCAAGAGTTCCTGAGACGCTGGCCAAACCCCTTCACCCCCGAAGATGAAGGCATCCGATCCGCGTACGAGCAATTCGAGGGATACCTTTATCGCGCCGCCACCGACACCGATCCGCAGACGCTGTACGTACCACCCGCCGCCCGAGAAAAGGTACTCAAGCAACACCACGACGACAGTGGACACCCCGGCCGGGACGAGACCCACACCGCCATCCGCCGGAGATACTGCTGGCCGCAACTAGCTCGCAACGTCTCCCTCCACGTCCAACAATGCGTGACCTGCGCCGCCGTGAAAAGAGGTAAGTTACAGACTAACGCTAATTTACAGGCACGAAAGCCAACCCGACCGTGGCATACCGTCAACATCGACATCATGGGGCCCTATCCACCAACAGCTTCTGGAAGAAGATACATCCTGGTGATCGAGGACGCCTTCACGAGATGGGTCGAGGCATTCGCGATGCGGGACGCCACCAGCCAGTTCATGTGTCGACTAGCGGAAGAGGAAGTCTTTCATCGGTTCGGCTACCCGAAGGTCATCCTCACGGACAACGGTAACCAGTTCACCAGCGACCTCTGGAGAACAACGTGCAGAAGATGGGGCGCGACCCACCACACGACGGCGATCTACCACCCCCGAGCCAACCCGGTCGAACGACGCAACCAGGAGATCAAGAAGGCCCTCCGCACGCGACTTCAGGGACAACCCCACGACGAATGGGTCCGCCATCTACCCCGAGTCCTCCACGACCTCCGCCTCCGGACCAACGCCGCCACGCGATCGAGCCCTGCCAAGCTGCTGTTCGGGTACGAGCCACTTCAGCCAGGGGATCAACAGCTTCCGGAACAACGGGAACCGCCATCCGCCGAAGACCGACAGAGGGAAGCCACCGCCAACCAACTTCGGTATCACCGGAGATACCAGGGGCAGCCCACCGCACCAGTCGCCCGGGTAGGAGAGGATGTCATGGTACGCGCCCACATCCAATCCAACGAGCAGCGGAAGATCCACGCCGGTTTCGCGCCCAAATGGTTGGGACCCTACAACATCCGGAACATCTTCGACGGGAGGGTCTACACGGTCGACAAAGGGGGACAGCAGGTGAAGTACCACGCAGACCACATCCGGCCAGCACCACGACGCCCAGCGCTTCGCACACCGCCTCCGGCATCACCACCACCGCACCCGGAAGAAGACGAAGAAGACGCTTTGCAGGCCATGCCGTCGTCTCCGAGGGGGGGCGAATTGTCACCGAACACCACGTGCGCCTCGACGTCAGCAGCCTGCAATTGGAGAATCCGGCCGACCAACCACGACGCAGCACCAGCCTGGAGGAGGGACCGACATCGTAACATTTAAGCGCTTCACGCGAGACGCTCGCTCTCATTATTTTTCCAACTTTTGCTTAACTGATATCATACTTTGTTAAATATATATTTGGATTAATATATGATTTTATTTTGTGTTATAATACTGCCGTATTATTTCTTTAACCTTTCTTTCCTTTAATAGCATTATTTGGTAACTCTGAATACTAGGAGCCGTTCAACGGTAACAGCTGAGAAAAATTACCGAGTTACTGGATGTAATAAGGTGAAATTTAAATAATACGATACATAAATCAGTTCAGTTCATATATTAAAATGCTATGCGGAAACCCTATTTTAACACCTTTTTATTAATTTAAAAGATGGGGAAAAGATAAAGGTTCGTAAGGGGCTATAGTCTAGCGCTACCTGAATGCAAGAGGCTTTTACACCTGTTAAATATATAAATTAATCAGATTGTTTTGATAGAAAGAGAAATTATTTTGTCCGCAATATAGATTCTTTCATGGCTTCATCTATTAGACCTATTTCATTTCATCGATCGGCTGTGAAAAGAAAAATGTAGCTAATTAATATATCAACTATATGATCAATCAATCTCATATTACTGTGTTGACGTAAATATTTGTTATTCCTGTAAAGTTGCCATTTTTAAGACGGTCAATCCGTTTGCCGAGTGTATCAAATCTTGTTAGAACTCAACGGTTAAAATGAGTTTTTAAATAAAAAAATGCCTTAAATTATAAACAATGTTCATTTATTAACTAGTAGATTGATACAAATATAGAACACCGGTAACAACAATTTTAATTTTATAGGAGAGTAATTTGGAAATGTTCATAGTAGTAAATGTTCAACGTTAGAACAAAAGGTATAAACATTAATATTCCATAATTCTTGCATATGAGATATCTTTCATGTGTTGTAAATATGAATAAAGGCCTGGAATTCACATTAAGTTATTTTTAGTACTAACATGATTATAATTTAACTGTGGTGGAATTTCAATTTATCCCTAGCTCTTTCCAAAAAAATACAGGTATATTCGTCGAGGGATAATTAGTAGGTAGGGTCATGGTAAAACTAAAAAAGTCAACTTCTTAAGGGATGGTATTTAGTTGTTTTTAACTGTTGAGATAAACAGATTATGATATACGGGTTAATATTTCATAGAAATATGAAAAAATGCGTTTCGTTTTAAAACTATAAAATATGTATAGTATGAATTGTTACATTATGATTTTTCATGTTTGATGATTTCGTTGGATTATATGATATGAGATTAATGTCTTTTTAGACAAAACCGCGATAAACAGGATAGATGTTACTAAATTATGATTTACTACGAAATTTACTATAATTACATAGTTTAAAAGATATAAGAATTGATTGTGATTTAGTATTTTTGAATAAATTAGTGAACGGCTTATCTTGATTCTTTTTTTCCTGTTGGTTAACACAAAAGATATCGATTCTAGGACGAGTCCTACTGTTTTCTTTGATGAGTAATCTGAAAAACGAGCTGGTAGTTAATTCACAAATTATACCTTTATAATAGTTGTTAAACTAATTAATTTTCATTGTAGATAAACTGAATTTTACGAAAGATATATTGGAATGATATAAGTAATATTACCATTATTTAATAGTATTTGATAGACTAATGCGTTTTAAGATCACCGTAGCTATTATTACCTGCCAACAGGTTATTGACCCTTTTTTCTCTATCTGCTGCATTTCGACTAAGAAACTTTAGTATATCTTGTTGTTAGTTTTGATAAGATGCAAGATTGAGATTTTTATGTATGAAAGTATATACCGAGGGGATGTTATGATGAGAGATATCTATATTAAACTCCTGGGGGGTAGATGAGAGTAGCTAACTAACTATTCTAAAGTACTCTAATTAAATAACGTTTAAATTATTGTGTAGGTAAAAGGCTTGAAGGTCACCCTCCGAATTGTGTCGATGCCTGATGACCAAGCGTAGTATTCATTTATCGTTCGTATCGGTTAGTCGTGAAAGGTATTTTAAATTTGAATTGCGTATATTTTCAATTCATTATTATTAATAGAATGTTATTTATGGCTATTATATAATTAATTAGATTTATGTAATTAAAATAAAATGTTACGTTTTAATGGCAATATATGAGTAAAATGCGGGCTCTTCTAACTGTCGACCGTTATAGGTATATTAATGTTGAATTATGTTTGAATGTTCTCAGGATTTTTTTAATTCGTTATTAATAAAAATTATATCAATTATCTCAAATTATTATTATTGGTTGAACATTAGGTAATTACTTTTATCAATAAAATTCCATAGTTACTAAGTCGACTCATTTCATGTAACAGCGTGAAGTTAGCAACGTTGCCGCGCGCTTGGTTGGATCGCGAGCGCGGTCGCGAGTCTCGCTAGACCGCGGATGACCTTGAAATGCAAAACGGACCTCCATAAGAAATAACATGGGATTTTGCGCTCGTTCTCTTGTTGCTATACTACTTCTCTCACATCCTCCCGTCAACGTTTTTGGCAAGAAAAATGGTAGAGAGAAGTATTACACCTGCAACTTCGCCCAAGTTTCATGGGATAATAATTAATGAGTTGATTTGGGAGGGGTGCTTCTCATCGTTTTCCTCAGGTTGAAAGAATACTAATTGCTTCATAAGTGTGTGCGAGTTTATTTATACGTTTTCATTCCCCACAGCAAATATGAATAAAGTCTCAAGGGTATGTCTGTCTGATATACAAGGAGAATGAAAACACGTATGGTTTTGTAGGTTATGTTATTAAACACGCATTGTAAACGTTCGGAAATGCACATTCCGATGCCCCGGTTTCATCTACTTTATGTATCAGCTGTTTACCGTTGGAAATTAGATTAGAAATAATTTTTGCGCTAACGCCGTATAAAAGTCATGAAACCCTCGGTTTGAGCGACGAATAGCATTATTTCTGTTGTGAAGGAGGAGCCACAATACAATACGTTCTCGTTGCGTATGATTAAACTTTCTTTTGAAATATTACATTACTGTTCGATTGCAAAGTCTCAAAGTTGCTAAGAAAACATAACCTCTCAAAAAAACGTTCTTTAAAAAAACGAAAAGGAAATTCAACAAAAAAAAGCTACCTGTAGAATGTAGATCTCTTAAGCTAAAGTAACAATTCAAAATATTTGTTTTAAAAGTTACTTAATTGTTCTGGTAAATAAAATCAATATTTAAATGTAGTGAGAATGCAAGGTTAAAATATATCAAACCCTCGTCAGTCGACCGGTTAAAGGAATTCTTTTTCTTTATAAAAAATTCAGTCCTTAAATCATGGTTTCATAACAAACTGAATGGAGTTTGTACAATAAAGTGGGGATCTATTTATATAATTAATTAAAAATTATAAAAATAAAGGTAAACAGTGTCAAAAGAAATTTTTAAATTTATTAAACTTATTATTTTATTAGAATAATTACTATAGGACTCGATAGATTGCGCCACTATACTAGAGTTGTCAATACAGAAATATCTCAAACGCGACCAGCAGTGTAAGAGATCGACTAAAACGACGAGCCCGTGATAAAAGTTATCAAAGTAAACTTTATAATTAAAAGAATTGCCGGCCGCGGCAATGACTCCCACCCTCTTTCACTCACTACCATCCTTTATCAGCCTTGGTAGTGTAATGTCTAGAGTGCTGTACTTTCACCCAAGCGACCCGAGGTCGATTTCCGGTGCCGGCAGATCTGGTTAAGGTATTCTGCAGTAAGTCGGCTGTAGCCGCATTTAGGGCCTACGTAATAATAATAATCGCACCCTCCCACCCGCACAAGCTTATGGCTTCTGGGGCCTGGTTTCCAGGCTATGGGTTGTAGCAATTATTATTATTATTATCAGCCTCTTTTACCCTCCTCTACCTTCTACCAGCCCTTCTCACCCTCCCCTATCCCCTCGCATTCTTCCTCACATTTTCTCAACTTCTTCCACCGTCTTTCATCCTCTATCACCCTCTCCCACCCTGTATCAGTACTCCCCACCCTATCTCGCCTATTGTATCGTCTTCACTCTCTTACCCTCCTTTACACTCTAGCGCCCTCTCCAATTAGTTATTTCTAGCAGGCTTTAATTCCTTTCACCATCTCTTGCACTTTATCACCCTTTCCCCACTCACTTTTCCTCACACTCCAACTCTCTCTCTCACCCTGTTTCACCGTTTACCATCCTTTCTCACTCTTTTCCACTAGTCTTCTATCAACCTCTTTCAGCTATTCCTGAACCGACAAAGTGATGGAAAGTTACATATTGCATGTATGGCTCCAAAACTGGTATCTTTGGTGGAGGTAGATACACCAAATGATCACAAATAATAAGAATAAATTGGATCAGAACGCAAAGACCATAATTGTATGCATGTATTAATCAAATATTGTAGGTACATATTATATACAGCACATTTCAGTGACGCCGGACAAAATATCTTCCAAGTTCCAAGATTTCAATGTGAAAGTATGGAAAGTCAGAAAATATTCTATAATAGAATTGAATTTAATTGATGCACATTTAACATTTAAGAAATGCACATCTTTGCGTCCATGAATCAACAGACGAAGACTCTGGGACTCTAAGAGCAGGATAGGCGTGTAAAGCTTCGTATTTGTAACGTGCTCATGCTCACTGATCTGCTGTAAGCCGGTTTGGTGTGCCCCTGAATGGTCTCGGTGCTTGTACGGGGCTTGCCTACGAAGTGGCGCTTGTATGCTTTTCGGTTATCTCGGTACTCTCGGGCGCCAGTTATTTTTACGTGGTATGCTCCACGGAACCGGGTAACTGCTAGTGGAGAAAGGATAATCCAGGGAACTGCTGGGGTTGCTGAGGTCGGCCCAGTCTGGATCACTTTACCTATTCCTAAAGCTTTCATAAAACAAGAAGGTGTTAAGACAAATAAATAAAACACACAATTGTTAAACCAAAACAATATTTATTTTCTACTAGAACTCTACCTTCCAATAAGCTCCCTTTTCTAAATCTAAAAGCAAGCATACGGTTATCTACAATAGCCACAGCAAGCGGGGTGCAATCCGGCGTGCAATAATAAGCGAGCATGTGAATACGGGGTCGTGGAGCGAGGATGTCGGGTAGCGGGGCGGACTGGAATAGGCGGAGTGTGGGAGGAGATCCCCAGGCTACGCACAGCGAGATCTCGGAACGGGTGAGGAAAAAAAAAGAGGGAGAGACCCCCAGGCTACGCACAGCGAGGTCTCGGAAAGCGGGGAGGAGAAAGGGAAAAGACCCCCAGGCTACGCACAGCGAGGTCTTGGAGAAGGTAAGGGATGACGGGAGAGACCCCCAGGCTACGCACAGCGAGGTCTCGGAAGACAGGGAGGAGAAAGGGAAAAGACCCCCAGGCTACGCACAGCGAGGTCTTGGAGAAGGTAAGGATTAGAGGATGAGACCCCCAGGCAACGCACAGCGAGGTCTCGGAAAACAGTAAGGAATAGAGGATGAGACCCCCAGGCTACGCACAGCGAGGTCTCGGAAAAGGTACGGTCAAGCGGGCGGAAGCAGGTATCAGAAGACGGCAAAAGGACTTACTCCTGTATTCCCCGGGTCGGTCTGGATAGCTGGTCTGGCTAGGCTGGTCGGCTCGGTTGGCTGGTCTGGCTGGGCTGGTCGGTTCGGCTGGCTGGTCCTGATGGGAGTCCCGGAAGTGGACTGAATAATACATTGCTCGGTGCCTGTTTATATAGGCGCTCTCGGAGCGTGGGGTAAATGGTAGGAGTAAATCAGAGCGGCGCACGCCAAATATCGGTTAGGGAAGGGACGCGTGCACTCGCTCGAGTCGGTCTCTTATCCGGACGGCATAAGATCGCACGCGAAGATTAACTGTTCACTCGTATACCCAACATAATTAATTAAAATATAGTAACTTCGTTACACACCCCCTTTTCTTACCAAAAAAAAAGAACTTTTTTTTCAAAAGATGCAATAGGCATCGGTACAAAATCCTTAAATAAATCAATTAAAATATTCCAACAAAATACATATTAAGATGCATAAGGCATCGCCCTAACTTAAATATACAATAAATTCAAATAAAACGGTGTCTTCCTTCTCGTGGGCTGTGGGTTTGGGACTGCTAACGGCTTCGGCGATGCTGGCAAGGTGGCTTTGGACAACCACACGTTGGACAGGGGGGACATCTATACATCGACTCCATTTTCTCTCGAGCATCTATAAAAAACAGCAGTACCCTAACGTGGGTCCCTGGTACGCGGGCTTAAGATCCTTTATGTGGACGCGGTGTACCCGCTTTCCGGTGCTACTCTTCAAATCATATACCACCGGAGAAATAACTTTGGTAACGGTAAACGGACCGGAGTACTTCGGAGCTAATTTAGCAGCGAAACCCCTGACGGCAGATGATAACGGATTCTCACGTTTCATAACCTTGTCGCCTACGTGGCAACGCCATTCACTGCGCCGCAGGTTATAGTAGTGGCTCTGGTTTGTGAAGGCCCTGGCTAAATTGACACGGACCAACTCAAAAATCTCTTTAAGTTTCTGCAGTCTTTTGGAACGAGCAGAGACTTGTACGGGGTCGGAGCCTTTGGCTCCTGGTTCGTCGGCTTTTGGTTCCTGACGGTAGATGGCATTTGGAGTCTCTAGTTCCCTGCCAAAGTTCAGGAATGCGGGGCTGTATCCAGTAGAGTCATGTCGTGACGTGTTCATTGCAAAGACCAAAGCTGGAATCTGTGTGTCCCATTTACGGTGGTCCTCTTCGCAATATTGTGCCATCATAGTTTTGACGGTCTTGTTTGTTCTCTCTACAGGATTGGCCTGTGGAGTATATGGCGGGGTTAGACGGTGTGTGATACCCATATCTTTTAGGAGTTCGGTAAAGGATTGACCCGTGAAGTGGGTGCCATTATCGGATATTAGGGTTTTGGGGCACCCAAACCGGGTAACAATTTCTTCGTAGAGTGCCTGACTGGCCCCTTTTGCAGTAGGGCTTCTCAGTGGTCGACACTGTACCCATTTAGTAAAACGGTCCTGCATTACCATCAAATAACGGTTGCCTTTGGCGGACCTTGGAAGAGGTCCCACTAGGTCAACACTAACGGTTTCCCACGGTTCGGTGTTCCGTGATGGCTGCATCCTGCCGGGAGGTTGTTGTTGTGATAGTTTATACCTTTGACATAAAGCACAATTTCGGACATAACGTGCAATGTCTCGGAACATTCCGGGCCAATAGTAGCGAAGCGCTATACGACTAGTAGTTTTCGCTATTCCTAAATGACCCGCTGTGGGCGCATCATGATTCTCCTGCAAGACGGACGGTCGAGCTGACTTTGGTACACATAGTTTCCATGGGTCGGTAAGTTCAGGCTCGGTCATATCGGACATATCCCAGAAGTGTCGGTACAATCTTTCTTCTCGTATGCAGTAGTCGGGGTGAGCTGCAGGGCTCGTGCGGGCTTCTTCCTTCTTCTTGGTATACCATGAACACTCGGGCACGTTGTCAATGGCAAATAATGGTTCAGATTCCTCCAGGGGATTGTCAACTTGTACGGGGTCTCGGGACAAGGCATCGGCAACTCGGTTAAGTACTCCTTTTCGGTACTTGACTTCAAAATCAAACTGCTGTAGGAACATACTCCATCTTGCAATTCTCCCAGTCGGAGATTTAATGGAGTGCAGCCAACGGAGGGATTGGTGATCGGTGAGAACTGTAAAATGGTATCCCTCTAGATATGGGCGCATCTTCTCGATTGCCCACACAATGGCCAAACATTCCTTTTCGGTCACAGAGTAAGCCTTCTCGGTAGACGTGAGTGAACGACTTGCATAAGCTATCACGTGGTCTCCACCATCGATGTGCTGGGTCAAAGCTGCTCCTAACCCTCTGTCGGACGCATCTGTCTGTAGTACAAAGGGCTTGGTAAAATCCGGACATGCCAGAACTGGAGCTTCGGTTAAGCAGGTCTTTAATCGATGGAAAGCTTCTTCTTGCTCGGTGGTCCACTTCCACGATGAGTTCTTTTTCAGGAGACGGTTAAGTGGTGCGGTTATCTGTGAGAATCCCGGTACGAAACGACGGTACCAAGACGCGATTCCCAAGAATCGTCTGAGGCTACGGACGTTCGAAGGAGTGGGTAGTTCTAGTATGGAAACTACCTTTTCCGGATCGGTTCGGATCCCTTCTGATGTCACAAGATGGCCGAGGTATCTCAGCTGTCTTCGCCCAAATTGGCATTTGTCGGGGTTCAGGCGGAGGTTAGCTTCTCGCAGGCGACGGAAAATTTCACGGAGGTTTTCGATATGTTCCTCGAAGGTTTCCCCCAGGACGATGATGTCGTCCAAATATGCAAAGCAATACGGTTCCATTTCGGGTCCTATTATACGGTCCATCAGCCTTTGGAATGTTGCCGGTGCTGAATGCAATCCAAAAGGCATGACTCTAAACTGAAACAGTCCCCGGGTTGGTATCGTGAAAGCGGTAATCGGTCTGCTTTCGGGCGTAAGAGCCACTTGGAAATAACCCTCTCTTAAATCCAAACTAGAAATATACTTGGCTCTGCGCAGCTTGTCCAATATCGAGTTTATAAACGGTAACGGGTAAGCGTCTTTGCGTGTTACAGCATTTACTTTCTGAAAGTCAATACAGAACCGGTAGTCCCCGGTTTTCTTCTTGACTAATACTACCGGTGAACTCCACGGGCTATCAGACGGTTCGATGATGCCCTCTTTGAGCATTCGGTCTACTTCTTTGTTCATAACCTCCTGCATACGCGGATTTTGTGGTCGGTACCGTTGCTTGATTGGTTCTGGGTTAAGCAAGTGTATTCGGTGTTGTACTATCGGCGTGGTTCCATTTATATCGGTAAACGATGGCAGCTCTCTGTCGAGGAAAGCTTTCATGCAAGCCTTCTCTTTCTTGCTCAAAGTCAACGGGGAACCAGTACTTATATGACCTATGGGGCAACATGCCAGTGGTATAGCATTTGCGGACAACGGTTGCCCTCGTAAATGTACCACTCCAGTTTTCAGGTCGATGTGAAAGTCATGCTGGCTCAGAATATCCATACCTAGGATCATATCGGATGCCAGATTCGGTAAGTAGTGAAGGGTTGCGGCAATAGAAACGGCTCCAAGTCCAAGCCTTAACCTGTAGGCTTTATCAATGGTGACGGACTCCCCATTCGCCATTCGGGCAGATTTGGTTGTGGGCTTGACGGTCGGACAACGGACTTCTTGACATCGGGCCAGTACACGATCCCCTATAAAAGAGATAGCGGCTCCGGTATCCACTAAGACATTGAACGGTGTGGCTAATGCTCTTACGGCAACGTATGGTCTTCGGTCGTTGGAACAGACAGCTATTCCGGGTTCTGACTGTCGACATGGGCAATCCCGTGACATCACTCCTTGGGTGCCACAACGGGAACAGAATAGGCGGGCCGGTCGTCGACAATTAACTCGTAAGTGTCCCGTTTGTCCACATCGCCAACAAATTATCGGGCGTTGGGTTGACTCGGTGGAGGTGCGGTGGTTGACTTGGCTGTCCTGTGGACGGTTGTCTCTTGCGGTCTCTGGAACGGTGATCCTAGCGGTACGGAGCAGTTGACGAGCGGTGGTGGTGACTGGAACGGTGGGACGGCGTTCGGTTCCTTGAAGCTCTTTCTTTAACACCTCGAAGTCACGGACTGCTTTCGAGAAAGAGGCGACATCCCAATAGTCTCCACGGCGGATTTGCTGACGGAAATCAGGCAACAGGTTGCGGTACAGCCATCGTAACTCTTGGTCTGGGTTTATCTTCCCATGACGGCGGACCAGTGTCTGCAGGTCAGTTATGTAGGCTGTAGCGGTTTCGTTGGGCCTTTGCAGACGGCGACTGATTTCTGCTTCTAAGTCGACTTCATAATTTACGGGAAAGTAGAAAGCCTTAAAGTCGACAACGAATTGGTCCTATGTTAGCCAACTATAGTGGTTGTTCCTAAACCAGTGTGCGGCTTCACCCTGCAGTAATTCTGGCATATGGGGTAGTAGACTATCCATGTTTATGCCTCGTGATGTGCATATTTCCTCTAACCTTTCGAGGAAAGTCGCCGGATCTCCCTTGCCATTAAAGTGGACTTGCCACTTGTACACCTTTACGGTTGGGCTTATAACGGGTGGATTTGGTGCTGGCACATAATTCACTGCTGGGCTGTATACGGTGTTAGGAAACATCGGTTGACGGGCTCCAGCGCCTAACGGGCTCAATATCGACGTGGTGGTCGTTGTGCAGGTCACTGTCGTAGGTATTGTACCTGTTGTGGTGATGGGTAGATCGGAGATGGTTGTCGGTATGTTGCAGGCCAGTTCGGATTTTCCGTCCATCTTGGTTTTCTTCTAACGGGCAACGGTTTTCCAGTGTTCGTTGATGTTCGGGAAACTTCGGGTCGGTTCGGGATAGTGTCCACTCGACTCTCTTTCAGTTCCTCTATCCAATGGCGGTGTTTTCTGGTCTTCGGGTACCTTCGGTAATCCTCGGATCCTTTCGGGAAGCGGTTCAAACGATTTCCCTTTGGTTCCTCTATACGGTGACGGTATTCTCGGGCGTTCGGGTATCTTCGGCAATCTTCGGATCCTCTCGGGAAGCGGTCGAATCGTCTCTTCTTTGGGTCCTCTACCCAATGGCGGTGTCCGGGTGGCTCCAAAATGAGGTCGGCGTTGGCAACTCCAAAACGAAGGTCCCTGCTCGGGCGCCAAGTTTGTAAGCCGGTTTGGTGTGCCCCTGAATGGTCTCGGTGCTTGTAAGGGGCTTGCCTACGAAGTGGCGCTTGTATGCTTTTCGGTTATCTCGGTACTCTCGGGCGCCAGTTATTTTTACGTGGTATGCTCCACGGAACCGGGTAACTGCTAGTGGAGAAAGGATAATCCAGGGAACTGCTGGGGTTGCTGAGGTCGGCCCAGTCTGGATCACTTTACCTATTCCTAAAGCTTTCATAAAACAAGAAGGTGTTAAGACAAATAAATAAAACACACAATTGTTAAACCAAAACAATATTTATTTTCTACTAGAACTCTACCTTCCAATAAGCTCCCTTTTCTAAATCTAAAAGCAAGCATACGGTTATCTACAATAGCCACAGCAAGCGGGGTGCAATCCGGCGTGCAATAATAAGCGAGCATGTGAATACGGGGTCGTGGAGCGAGGATGTCGGGTAGCGGGGCGGACTGGAATAGGCGGAGTGTGGAAGGAGATCCCCAGGCTACGCACAGCGAGATCTCGGAACGGGTGAGGAAAAAAAAAGAGGGAGAGACCCCCAGGCTACGCACAGCGAGGTCTCGGAAAGCGGGGAGGAGAAAGGGAAAAGACCCCCAGGCTACGCACAGCGAGGTCTTGGAGAAGGTAAGGGATGACGGGAGAGACCCCCAGGCTACGCACAGCGAGGTCTCGGAAGACAGGGAGGAGAAAGGGAAAAGACCCCCAGGCTACGCACAGCGAGGTCTTGGAGAAGGTAAGGATTAGAGGATGAGACCCCCAGGCTACGCACAGCGAGGTCTCGGAAAACAGTAAGGAATAGAGGATGAGACCCCCAGGCTACGCACAGCGAGGTCTCGGAAAAGGTACGGTCAAGCGGGCGGAAGCAGGTATCAGAAGACGGCAAAAGGACTTACTCCTGTATTCCCCGGGTCGGTCTGGATAGCTGGTCTGGCTAGGCTGGTCGGCTCGGTTGGCTGGTCTGGCTGGGCTGGTCGGTTCGGCTGGCTGGTCCTGATGGGAGTCCCGGAAGTGGACTGAATAATACATCGCTCGGTGCCTGTTTATATAGGCGCTCTCGGAGCATGGGGGAAATGGTAGGAGTAAATCAGAGCGGCGCACGCCAAATATCGGTTAGGGAAGGGACGCGTGCACTCGCTCGAGTCGGTCTCTTATCCGGACGGCATAAGATCGCACGCGAAGATTAACTGTTCACTCGTATACCCAACATAATTAATTAAAATATAGTAACTTCGTTACACTGCAATACTGAATTTTTCTCTATCTTGTTGTTTAAGTGTTACAAGCCTTAAAAAACTGGTTATTTTTTTATCTGATTAGAATTTATTTTGATGTTATAGCAATTGAAAGTTATTATAGAAATGAAATGTATTAATTGTTATGAATATTTTTATCAATTAGAAATAGTTAAATCAAGAAGTTTAAAAACAAATTTATTATATAAAATTCATGCTATTAACTATGAGTAAGTTCAATATTTTCAGATCTTTATTGTAAATTGTAATAACCTTATTCTAAAAACATGTTCAATAAGCGTGATTCTTAAATATATTATGTAATTCCTCATATAACTTATGATTACTCAAATTGGGCGCGAGATAAAACTAAAGAAATGACCTTAAGAGTAAAATATCCATGAAAAACTTATTTCATGGCAACATTGGATTTGTTAGGCTGTGAGGTAACTTCGAAACTAATCGAATATAAATTTAAAATATACTACATAAATTTCATTCTGTAAATAGCTTAATTAACTATCACTCCACAAGGTCTTCTCTGCAGGTTCCAATTAAAGAGAAGAAAAAATACTTTTCTTCCTTTTGCTTAGTAGAGCCAGTCCTTTCTATTGATTTGTCATTATTCTTCTTCCAAATCATTAATAGGGTATTTAACTTTTACTCTTTTATCGTCATTTTCAGTGCTGGTATATTTCGGCATAGCGCAGTTAATTATATCTTATAATAAGAAAAAGTTGACTATTCAGATCTGTATATTAAGTAATCATGTCATAATGGAGAAAAACCTACTTAATTTTTCAATAATGCCGCTCGTTTTGCGACTAATGATTAGATTATTAAATTTATGATGATAATTTGATTTATTGCCATAAAACAATTACTTGAATAATATACACAGACGTAGATGCGATTGTAACAAAGATGAAATACACAACCCACTTGCTTACCTTTAATTAAAATAAATGCTCCGGCTAAATATGAAGTTGTGAAAAGTCTCCACAAATTGAGAATCTCTCAGGCGGGTCGCTTCAATGGATAACTAAATTTTTATATTTAGGGACACAGTAATATAAACACATTTATTAAAATAAATCTCATAGATAACACCAATAACCAAATAACATAATAACCAAACAAAAAAAAAGAAACAAAAATTGATACCGTTCAAGAAATATTTGTTATAAGAAATAAAAAACACAAATATTTGTTTATAATTTAAAAAGCAATGAAAAATATGAATACAGCTTCTCTCCTTTTAATTCTATAATTAATTTTTCATTAATCTCAAAATAATTAAATAATATTTATTTGGAGATAAGTTAAATTCATGTCAAAACAAATAATGTTTTAGTTTAACTATAAAAAGATTACTTCTTGTAATAAAAAGAATAATTTTTTGTTACTAATTAAACTAATGGTTTGTAGTTCCTTTTAATTTCCTTAAAATTGGCGCCTTGTAAATACCAACTTGATATGCTGAAATCCCTGGTATCAGCTGTCTGCTATCGTTTACTGGACAAAGAATTGAAGAAACAGTGTCAACAATACAATCATAAATTGATATTCCAAATTAATAAAAAGTTTACAAATTGGAATACCAAATCCAATAATTGTTATTCATCAATGGTACGTACATACACTTTCTTATTATCCAAATTCATTATAATAATAAAAGTTTTCCATAAAGTCTTGTTAGCAAAATTCAATCGTAGAATTTATTAATCGCTTGTTTAAGTTGAGGCACTACTTAAATAAACACTTTTATTTTAAAACTTTCTTAATAAAATCGCTTCGACGTTTAACATTACTAAATCTAACCTCAAAACTTTGACATTTCTTAGATCAATTAGGTCAACATAATCTTAATTTTAATTAATCTGAATAAGACATGTGCACTTTTGCTTATTTAAAATTATAGTGTAGGTGGATTCCTTTTTAGCATGTCAAATATCGACATTACCTACATTTGCTTTTCATATTACACATTTAAATCGATTTATAAATATTGGACAAGGACAATATTGGGTTCGGTAGAGTAGTAGGTTGTATGTTTGCTGTATAGTTGTTGGGTCGCAGGTTCGATCGCCGGCCAAGTTGGTAATTTTTCAATGATCAAAATAATTACTGCCATCTGGTACGAGGGATGCTCTGCAACTCCGATTCCTCGCTCAAAAATAAATAAATAAATATTGGACATATAAGCTTAGCCCCACTCCCATGATCACGGTATAAAGCATATTCAAGACACTAAAACAAACACAGCGCGTGTTTCTCCAGATTCTTATTACAGTCAGTAATAAATTTAATTATACGCTTACGTCACATTTTGTATTGTAATACCATCAGTCTATCTGCTAAAGGTTTAACTAACACCAACACTTTTTCATTTTTATTCAATGCTAAAGACAGAACACAAGAATCATGAAATCCGGCATTGATCGTTTGAATTATTCTTTTTGTAACTTGGTTTATATGGGACAAACGATTAGAAATTTTGACATAAGATGCAAAGAATATGTACGGTCTTATAAAAATAAACATTCAGAAAACCCTTTTGCAATAGAACCACCTAATGACACCTCAAAATAACATCAAACTATTACATTTTTGCAACAACAAATATAAATTAGACATTTTAAAAGCTTTTAAAATATAAAAACGCACAGTACTTTTAATGAATGAACAAACTGAGCTTAGTCATTCTCATTAGAAGTGTTAGATATTTAGTTTTTGCATGTATTGTATCACCTATTTTTTGTATTTATTTTTAGCAACGTGATTGTTTATCAATCTGTCTTTTGATAGTGATATCTAATGTTGAAACAATTGTCAGGTTAAGAATTTAGTAAAACTTATGAATAGGTATAGGATTTCTATGCATTTGCATGTTTTTTCTGCTTATAGCAAACATATGCAGAGTTATATTTCTACATGTTTAAGCCACATATGTCAATTTGAAAGTGCATATTTAGGTGTTTTTTATAAATGCATGCACATTGTAGCATTTTTGAACGAGTGTGCATATTTTACCACTTTTTGAGTGTTTTACATGCTTTAATTATAAAATTTCTAATATTTTTTTAAATAATTTTAGCATTTTAGACAACCAACCAAGGGCGGCTTAGTTGAGTCTAGCGGAAACCCATAATTTAAGTTTATTGTTAAATACTAGGCTTTAAAATATTGTACTGCCTTAACCATCTGTGTACTTGTTAATATTTTCTAAGAAAGAAAAAGTTTCAACTAAAATTTAAATACTTACATCCTGCGGTATTGTGATAAATAGGTATTAGGAAATTCCAAAGACCCTTTGACAACTTCCTGTTCATAGAAAAATTTGCCTGTACTTTTGTTTACTAATCTTGTAATATTTCAATTAAGAGAGTTCAGAAATTGCAAACTGCATTTCAGTTTAAAATTTTAGAGTGTAAAGATGGGTAAAGAAAAACGGTCTGTGTCTGTTACACTTCGAAGTTATGTTAAGGAATTCAGTGTTCTTACACCTGACGATAAGGTGTTGTATTGTACAGTGTGCGACGATAAAGTGACTGCAACGAAACGCTTTCAAGTTACACAACATCTGAACACGGTTCGACATCAAAAGTGTGTTGCCCTGAAATCAAAAAATCAAACATTGTTACCGGGGTACCTTAATAATTCGCGCGGTGAGTCCAGCAAATCGATCGAATTTAATAAAAAACTATGTAGTGCATTAGTGGCTGCAGATATCCCGTTAAGTAAAATTAATCACTCAGCATTTCGTAATTTTCTGGAAGAAATTTCAAAAATGCCAATACCCGACGAGTCTACACTCAGGAAAAATTATTTACCTCGTTTATACGAAGAGACCATAAAATCAATTATAAAACATGTAGCGAATAACTACATATGGGTTTCCATTGACGAATCTACTGACACTACTGGAAAGTGCGTAGACACTTCATTTCCTTCGTTTTGTTAGTAAAATTTAACTAATTAAAGTCAGCGGAGCAATTTACGGATGTTTTATTTTCTATTTTGTTAGTTAAATATTTAATCACAACAATATTTTTGCTTGATTAAAATATTTTTTTTTAAATAACTGTTTTGCGCTAATTGTTTGTAACCGACTAATTATGTAGTTCGATAAAATAAAAATTAAATTTTTGTTTTCAGATACGTGGCTAACGTTATAATTGGCGTTTTAAATTCGAGAACAATCCCAAATCCTATCTATTAGCAATGGACGTTTTCAAGGCACCAATCATTGTTCTGTGGCAAAATTATAACGTTGAAATTCACAACCCATTGTTTGTTTGATGGTCACTGTTTAAAACCAAGCTTCTCCGTTGTTTGGTTGTCACTGGTTTTCCCTTTCTTTCGGTTTATCGTGAAGTCGCTCCTGCGCGGTTGAGTTTCCTTCTTAATAGGAGAGTGAAGTAACAAAATGGCTGGTTTTTGGTACTAGAAGTTAGATGTACGAGATATTAAGAAATTGGTTTTAAATAATAATTCGCTTTAGCGGAATAAATCTCGGATTCAACTGAATGATCGCTTGGTTATTTGTGTGCGATCGGTCGTCAAATTGGACGGATTAAGTTCTGGTGGTAACCATTTTAGGTAATATTTCCCTAGTAGTCACCTTGAAAGAATTGTTTTGTAAAAGACCTTTCAGTTTATAGAAAGGTATTTCTTTTGGGTTTTGGGTTTTGTTGTTCGTTGTCGTATTTGTGTTCCCGCTCTCTGTTCGTGGGTTCCATTTAGGAGGTCCGTACCTACATCTATACAGGTATTGGGACGGAATTAAACAACAAACATCAAAGGGTGAAGTGATAACCCCTAAGCAGGGTTTTAAACATACAGCCGTGGATCTTCGAATGGTGGGACGTTTGTGAAAATTTGTATGTATTATATGTCTGTGTTTTATATATATATATATATATATATATATATATATATATATATATATATATATATATATATATATATAAATTAATACATAGATGGATTCTTGGTTATTTAAGTTCTTAAATAATTATTAAGGATAATTATTAATAATGAGAGATGCAAGATTTCAAAACAAAATACTCTCATACAGCTGTTTCGACCATACCTATTGGTCTCATCAGTGAGAGAGGCATTGTTTCGAAATCCTGCATCTACCATCCATTTCATTGCTTATATATGAAGCCGGAATAACATTAATAGCGAGAAAGAACAGCAGAGACATCTGTTCTTGTATTATCTAAATAAAGATTTTAAAAATTGCAGTTTTCAACCTTGCATATAATAAACATTTTTTAATTCTTGAACTATTGATGTATAAATTAATACATAGATGGATTCTTGGTTATTTATTCGAAACAGCTGTATGAGAGTATTTTGTTTTGAAATCTTGCATCTCTCATTATTAATAATTATCCTTAATAATTATTTAAGAACTTAAATAACCAAGAATCCATCTATGTATTAATTTATACATCAATAGTTCAAGAATTAAAAAATGTTTATTATATGCAAGGTTGAAAACTGCAATTTTTAAAATCTTTATTTAGATAATACAAGAACAGATGTCTCTGCTGTTCTTTCTCGCTATTAATGTTATTCCGGCTTCATATATAAGCAATGAAATGGATGGTAGATGCAGGATTTCGAAACAATGCCTCTCTCACTGATGAGACCAATAGGTATGGTCGAAACAGCTGTATGAGAGTATTTTGTTTTGAAATCTTGCATCTCTCATTATTAATAATTATCCTTAATAATTATTTAAGAACTTAAATAACCAAGAATCCATCTATGTATTAATTTATACATCAATAGTTCAAGAATTAAAAAATGTTTATATATATATATATATATATATATATATATATTTGTTTAACCGCTTATACATACCCGTTTCGCTATATTCTACCGACTTGTCGGACCATTTTCGACGCTCTCAGACCCGGGCTTGGGTCTGGTAACGTTCTCCTATGTTTTCGATGTCTACAGGATAAGGTTTACCTAAAACTGCAATAAAAAAATATACAATTTGGGTTTGGAAAAGTAGGGTCTGTAAAAAGTTTTATACAACCGTAGTTCATCACAATGAACTATAGGGGGCGTCGCGCCTTTCTCAAGTGTATATCGTATATTTTTATACAAGACGCTATCAAACCCGCTATGTTCTACAGACTTCCTAAGCCCTGGATCTGGCAACATTGCCATGACGCATATGTTAAGCTTTGTTTTATATACGTTTAGTTATAATAGCTCGCATTTAATATTTGATGGAGAAAAGTGACGTAAGAATTACATCATCTCGTATGCGAGTTCTTTTCACATTTGTAAATATTCTCTGGCTTTGTAAAATTGAAGGTTTTAATATTTATTAATAATATACTATATTTATAGCATATAACTAGATAAATTCCTTATAATACATTATAATTTCTTAAATATTAATATAATTTATTACATATTTTTTACACTGTTTCTTAGATAATGTTAAAGATGTACAGTTTTTTACATTAGCTGGAAGTGAATTATATTTTTAACTAAACCTTTATGAAACAGATTATTTTGTCCTATATTTGTTGTTACTGTATGAACATAAATATTATTTCTACTTCTAGTATTATGATCATGAACATCTTCTACGAATAGTAAATTCATTTAAAATGTGCTCTGGATATATTCGGTTTTTTGTTTTAAATATTATTATCATCGTATTATAAAATATATTTTCCTTAACACTTAACAAAGATGTAACTTGCAACATTCCTCTTATGCTAGTATACCTACTACATTTTAATATTATTCTTAACGCACAATTTTGTTTTTTTTGAAGATTGTTAATTTCAGTATTATTTAGGAGGTAAAGTATACTAGCACAATAATTAAAATGGGGAAGTATTATTGTTTTATATAGTAATAATTTAGACCACTTGCTAAGATTTTGGCTTATTCTACCCATGAAATTTACTATTTTTGCAACTTTACTGATAACATAGTTTGAATGACTAGAAAATGTTAAGTGACAATCTATTATTACGCCTAAGTACTTCCACTCATAAACTTGTTCTATTTTTTGACTATTAATTTGTATTCCCACATGACTAGATGTATCAATTTCGTTAAACTTATTTTTTATTATCATGAATTTTGTTTTATTTACATTTAAAGAAAGACTATTTTTACCTAACTAGTTATATACATTTACTAATTCATCATTGATGATATTTATTACTTTTTCAATATCATCTCCTATAAAATATATTAAAGTGTCATCTGCAAATAATTGAATGTTACATTTTTTAATTACATTAACAATATCATTTATGTATAGTACAAATAAATCAGGGCCTAATACAGTTCCTTGTGGAACGCCAAAGGTAGTTTTTTTAGGTGAAGATGTAGTATTAAAGTATCTAGTTTTTTGAAATCTGTTTTTGAGATATCCACTAAACCATTTTATAACTATTGGGACAAACCCATAGGTTTTTAATTTCAATAATAATAGATCTCTATTAATAGTCTCAGAAGCACGTCTAAAGTCTAGAAAAACTACACCTATCATCTTCTTCTTGTAAATAGCATTTTTCCATTTCAAAAGAACTGATTGTATTGCACTTTCACATGAATTATTTTTCCGAAACCCTGATTGAAAAGGTGTTAACAGTTTGTTCACTTCAATGTAGTCACGAAACTCGATATTTACGACGGTCTCTAATAATTTTTCATAAGATGGCACCATGTTGATCGGTCTGTATTCTTCACATTTGTTAGTGTTGATTATCTTCTCAATGGGGATAATATGGGATGTCTTCAAGGTTTCTGGGAAGGATACACTTTTTAGACTCATTTGAATTAGATGCAAAAATCTCTGTCCTATTACATTGAAAGCTAATCTTTACGGTAATACCATCGACACTACTATTCTTATTAGGTAAATTGTTTATACATTTTTTTAACTCCAAAAACCCTATTTGTAAAAATTTCTCAAACTTGCATTGATGCACATTAATGTGGCTTAAATCAGTTTCAATTTGGGTTAAATTTGTTAATGTAATAATTTGTTCTATGCTGTTAATAAAGTAAATATTGAATTTTTTACAACTCCATTGACATTTAATGGTTTTTTTAACAGTTAAAGCATGCCTGTTTAGTGTGTCCATTATGGTTTTAACCAATGCTTCTGCTAGTTGATTGGTGTTTGTACAGTCCGGATTCCATGGTTGATCCATTAGATCTAATTGAAATTGCATTTCATTGAAGTTGCTCATGTCTCTGTGTTGTATTGTATATTCTTCATATTTTTCTTTCACTTTTGCATTTACAGTTATTGGGTGATCGGTTATTTTTGGAACATGGTGTACCTGGGCATCAATGGTTTTTTCATTAGATACAAGAAGATCTATGAGGGTAGCACTGTCCTTAGTGATTCTTGTAGGTTGGTCGATAATCTGATGTAGTCCATTATTTTTAATTAAAGTTCTCAGCCTATTTTCATAATATGAATCCTTTAATAGGTCAATATTAAAGTCTCCGATAATTAGTAAGGTCTCTGATCTACTAGCATATACATCAAACAAATTTTCAAGTTTCATTAGAAATTGAGCATCACTAGAGTTTGGAGAGTGGTATAAATTTATAAAGTTATATTTGTATGATTGAAAGCATATATTAATACCTACAATTCATGTGTTCATATCAATGGTATCTTTAAGTAGGACTTTATAACTGAATTCATTTTGTATATAAATGTTTAGAGTAAGGTTAACAGGATTTTCGAACAAGTGAGACAACGCAACATAATACGGAAAAGTTAATTTCTGGGGAAAGTGAATGGTTTCCAAATAAGGTGGAAAAGTACATATGTCATTTTCCGTAGTAATCAAACGATAAATTTCAAGAAATTGATTAAATTTTTTAGTATAAAAGTACTGTAATATCTTCTTTGTATGTTTGTTTGAAGGATTCTTTGTGATTAATTAAAGCTTTATTCTTTTACTGTTAAGATGAGAGAATGAATGCTTGAACTATTTGTTTTCTGAATTATTTTCTGACTCCTTGTTTATATTCGTTGCATTGGATACTACACTCACACATACATATTTATCAATGGATCACAGTACTCATACATATCGTCGACGTTAATGCATACTAGCGGAACTATTTTCTAGCAATTTTCCAGGAGCGCGGTTTAAATGCTTATAGAAACTTTGTTACAGATGGCATGATGAATTCTTTGAAATCGCAACTAGCAACATTGCTAGTTACAACATTTCAAAGAATTAAGTTCATATGTATTAACGGCAACGATATGTACTATATACCACCAATAAATAACAACGGCGTAGACCATTTAGGGTAAAAATCGTGAGGTGTTCTTTATCAAAAATTAAAATGGGCGAACTAAGTTGAGCATCATTTGTGACTTTTTTGCTAAAACACTGAAGGAAAACTTTCTCGTCTGTAATTTGTAAGATTACTTAATGGAACTTTTAATGGAAACAGGGCACTCGAAAGGTTCGGAGGGGCAGTGTATGTTGCAACCCCCAATTGAATTTCATGAACATTGGTATGGGGTAGATGCAGTAGCAGCACTTCACTATCGCAACAAGAAACGGCCACCTCATAGAACAAAAGATAAACGGAATAAATTCTGTGGGACGTTCTTTAACAAAAATGAAACAGGGTGGACTAATATGATTTGCGCCTGGTATATTTAGAATACATATATTTCAAATGTATCAGAAGATCTCTGGTGTACAATTCGTCACTAAGAATATAATACATATTCCAATTCACAAATAGCTATTTCAGAATACAATAAAAATTGATCTTTAGCTTAGTACAAGTGCAATATAACGGAATTGAGCAAGGTTTGAAAAAACTTCTTCTCTTCTTCGTTACCTTTCGACGTTTCTGTTAAAGGCACTTAACCACCATATAGTGTATACTGTTTTGTACCTTCAAATTCATTAAACAGGAAGTAGGGATCGAACATTCCATAATTTTGTTGTAACTGTACAAACGCACAGTAAAAATAGAAACTGCTATTTTTTTAATCTAGGTTAAACTAATCAAATGTAGTGTATTTTGGTCAGCTAAACTTGAAAATGACTTTATGCTTGATTTGTTCATGTTTACGAGTAGATAAACTTTGTAAAATATCAATATTAAACCACGCCCCCAGATGTATTTTGTCGTTCTATTTTCAAAAACTGTTAGGTTTATGGACTGGTTGTTAAGTGGGTTAGATAAAATAAATCTTATTTAATTGGCGCATGAATATATATCATACAGGATGTTTCACTGAAGATTCGTATCCTCTGAATAGGTGGTAGTACACATAAAATGCAACAAAAAAGCTGAAAATCATTAATGTTTATCTTTCATAATAACCGAAAAAAGAATGGTTTTTGAAAAGTGGGTAGCAGGTCACTGGTCTAAGAATCACACTTGGAGCTGGATGTGCCTATCTGATACATTGACGCAGCTGCTGCTAGGTGATGTCGCAGTTTGTTTTGACTATAATTTCCAGCAGTTCCCAAAAGTTGACATTTTTAGCAAATTTTTGTCGATTTGCGTAAAAACAAAAAGAGTTTTTTGTTCCTATTGATGAATACTATCACACATGCAATTTATACGAAAGTTGAGTAAAACACCCTGTATGTAGACCAACAATTTGTACCCATACATTTGCCGGAGCAACTTTAGAACATAACTTATTGCGATCTTGTATTCGTCATCAAGTACTTAGCTAAGAAAAAAAATGTTGAGTTCGCAGTGCAACCTTAGCATCACTTCTGCAAAATTCATGAAGCGATGTTGTTGTTATTGTTTGTTGTAGTATTATGATAATTTTGCAGTAAAAAGAATATCTTTAGGAGAATACCCTGTACTGGACAATTATTTTATAGAAACCAAAATGTATAGGGCATTTCACCTTGTTTTGAAATCTTTCTTACTTCGTTTGTACGTCATACTGCATGACGTTTTACCTTTATTTTCTTTCTGCATTTTATAGAGCATTATTTGACTTGTCACTATTCGACTTGGGTCAAGTATACATTAAACATATCACTACCACAGAACTCCGCATCTAGCGGTAGCGGGTACGCTACAGCTACCACAAGCACAAAATAACACTAATGTATGTTCTAATAACAACTGTCCTTGAACACAAAATTTTATCCAAATTGCATTTTTGACTTTTTTATTTTGAAGGTCTATAGCTTTGTAACATTTCATTTTTGAACATAGATATGTTGTGCTTTATGGCCTATTTTGATCAAAGGCATTGACCCTCAGGAATTGGCATCGTCTGATCAAGATATCCTATATGTAAAATAGGTGAAGTCCCATTTAATGTTAAATATCTAGCTACATTTTAAAGCAGGTGTGGAATTAAGTCGTGAACTTAGAATTCCAAAACAAAAACCATTCAAGAAAAAAATTACTCGATACGAATATGAATATAAAGAACGAAGTAAGAGAGATCCAAAAACCCTGAAGTACCCTGTACGTTTTAGGCTCACTAAAAAGATTGATTAGTACAGGGTATACCCCTAAAATGTATCTTGCCAATACGAGAATTACCATATGACTAGCCCCAATAATAATGATAATATCGCCACGTAGATTTTGCTGGAGATGCTGAGATAGAAGAAGACTGAACCAGGATCGCGTTCGATGCTCAACGAGATTTCCATAGCTATTTCATGATGAACATCAAATCACACAAAGTTATGCTCGAAGCTTCTCGTATAATATGTACCGATACAAATTATTTGTCTGTGTGACATATGATCGTTTTTCGATTACACAGAAACAAGACAACATGCACAAAGTTTTCATAGCTTTTTGGTATGAAAATTAAATAAAATCCTATTTAACCTAACTGGCTCCATTTTGATAAACCTAATAGTTTCTGAAAAAACAGTAAAAATCATCTGGGGGCATGGCTTACCCTCATCAGCTTCTCTGGTTCACCACTTTTGAGTAGTAACTTTTAAGGGGTTATTTAACATATCACAAAGAAGGCCTATCAAAAATCCAAGGATCTACCTCAATTCCCCTCTATTTTTACTAATTTGACTGAACTGTTACCGTGGTATTAAAATATACATATCTTAGAAACTGTTTATTTGTGCTAGAAACATAACAGTAAAATGCAGGAGGTCAAAAGATTTGGCTATAACATTTATTTTTTCAAAACACATATACATGACGTGTCTTCGAAACTTTTAATTGTATTCTTGTAAACAAAACTAATCATGTTAAAATAAATGATTTAAAAACAAATTATTAAAAAACAATTATTTTTATAAACCTTATGTATTTTAGAACAAAAGAGGCTCAATGCTATTTTCTCATGTTAATAATAATTTTCAGAGTTACATCAGAGTTTTACGGAAAACGTTAATTTTTCTGCGTTTAAGGTTATTTATGGAATTTACGAACAAATCAACAAAAATAAAGATCACTTATGTGCTTAGCATCCCGAAATCATTACGTCAATCGTAACTTTATCTCTGATACATTCGGCAACGTTGCTGGGTTCGGTAGGGTAGGTAGGCTTGCTTAAAATTATACAAATGGGTCTGTAAACACTGTAATATGTATCGGGTTCAAGAACGACTGTCAAATATTACCAATATTTTTTTTTCATATATTTTTACCCCTCGAGGATCTTAAATATTGCTTATAAGAAATAGATCAATATTATGTAAAATATACACATTTTAAAAATCAAAAAATGCGGGTCTACTAACGACCCCACCATATAGCGGGTCCGACAACGTCGATTAAACCAATATATATATATATATATATATATATATATATATATATATATATATATATATATATATATATATATATATATATATATATATAT
>OV816027.1:31646441-31716965 GCA_929113105.1 Agrypnus murinus
ATTTCATGCAAGGTAAAATGTACTAGGTTACTGGGCTAATAGGTAAGTCACGTTAAATCGGCGCTACTTTGACATCAGACCTCGCTGTTAAATTCTGGACGTACCTTATTGAAATACAGGCTAAGTTAAAAGAGAGAAATGAGCTTTAACAAAACCAAAATAACAGTATGAAAAAAGTTGGCCGTTGTGGTCACTCGCCACAGTGGGCCGTTATGGTCATTTTGGCTGTTGTGGTCACACTCCATAGTTGGCCGTTGTGGTCACTCACCCTAGTTGGCCGTTGTGGTCATTTTGGCCGTTGTGGTCACTCGCCACAGTTGGCCGTTATGGTCATTTTGGCTGTTGTGGTCACGCTCCATAGTTGGCCGTTGTGGTCACTCACTCTAGTTGGCCGTTGTGGTCATCGTCACCAGCGACGCCAATACATAAGCGTCGGTGGACGTTGTGGTCAAAACGGCGGATGGGGTGGAGTTTCTAGTTGGCCGTTGTGGTCATGGTGGCCGTTATGGTCAAGTTTCGAGTTGGGCGATATGGTCAAATTGGCCGTTGTGGCTGTTGGCCGTTATGGTCACGGAGACCGTTGTGGTTATGACCACAACGGCCAAAATAGCGATTGGCCGTTGTGGTCAGGCCCCGCAGATTCGATCCCCGGCTGAGCTGGTAATGTTTAATAGCGGAGAAAAATTAAAAACATGCCTTCTTCTCGGATAGGAAGTAAAACTGTAGGTCCCGTGTCAATGCGATGTTTGGCACGTTAAAAATCCCTACTTGGGGTGGAATTCCCTGAGGGAGTAAAGTGTTTCCTTGACAACAACAACAAGTAAACAACAAAAAAAAGTAATCGCGGTACATGTTAGGATTTATTATCCTGAAACTATGTGATTTTGGCAATTGTCCGAATGACATGTAACGAAATTTTGAATTTTTGCGATTAACTCCTTTAGACGTGCAAAAAATAGCGTATATACCACTGGACTAAAAGTGTTTTTTAAGTGTTAATTAATAATTTAAAAAATGCATTTTAGTCCCTGAATATATAATATACATTATGTCCGCTCGGGTGATTATGACATGATATGACCTATTTTGCGGACTGTTTCTAGAGCGTAAATCGCTAAATTAGAGCACCCCCTTTTACTACTCTTGTTTACGACGTCTCCATAGTAATAAGAATACTTATTTATTTATTTATTTATTTAAATCGAAACAGGCAAATCTGCCTAATTACATGAATTCAGTACAATGTGTTAGGATACATATATACAGATCAATTCAATACATTATTATTATATAATATGTTATAGACACACCAAGGGCTCAACCAGATTAAGATGATTCATTCATTCATTTTATAATAGTCGATCACACTGCATCTAAATTTAACATATGTAATATGAAAAATGTCAATTCTTAAATGCAAATGTACATAATTAAGTAATTTTAACATTTTAATCAACGGTTTACTATGGGTTATTACTTTAAAAGGTATATGAAATAAGCTAGTTGTTCTGACACTTCTTCTGGGTACTTTCAAAGGACACATTGCTAAAAGTTCGTTACAGTCGATGGCATTATTGACAATCTTAAATCCAAAGGACAGCATAGAACACTCGCGTCTGTCATGTAGTGACGGTAAATTGAAATTATTCCGTAAGTCCACTGTTCTTATTGTTCTGTAGTCAGGGTAATAACCAAACTTTTTAAAGTATAGGAAGCGTAGGAATCTATTTTGATTTTTTTTTTTATTATTATAGACCAATTATAGACCATAGCACCTACCTACTTGAAGTTTAGGACTTTTTAAATTATTTTTATTTTAAATTAAACTTAATTTAATCTTAGACCGCACATTTAAAGTACGCATTTCGGGCTTAATTAGTGTTTTAGAGCTCTTTATCGTCTTAGCGCCTTCGGTTTTCGCTTCAGGCGCTAACTGACTGCACGGGCTGTAAGACACTCAATTAAGCCCTTAATATACTATTAAAGACTAGAAAAAGCCTAATCTTGATTAGGCGAAATGTCATTCGAAAAAAAATTATTTTATTCTTAATTAATACAAAAAAATAAAAAGGCTGCAAGTCCTCGAAGATTTATTAATCTCTTTTACAATGTATTTTAGTTTTATTGCCTAATTACAAATAATCAGACGTCGATGAAATTAAATCTAAAAATTTCCCTATCGAAATTTTGTAACAGCACAATAATACAACTTTTCTAAACCGATTTCCGCTCGTAAGAAATAAAATCGGCTATTTAGGGTATTTCCGTTCTCTTCTGTAATAGAATTAAAATCAATATTGTATAACTTTCATTTCCATCGTTGCCACTTGTTCGGATCTCACTTTGCGCATCATTCATACAAGCTTCACACAAGAAATTATACGTCTGAAAAATATACATCTGGCGCAGCGACTCCAGGCGTCAACTCCTTGAACTAATCTGTATAATTCTAGCCGTTTTGGCAACATCTGAGGTCCAGCCCATTTTTTCAGTATCGCCAACTTATACCTTCGAAAAGCTCTACACGAAATATTATCGAATTTCAAAGTGAGGTCCGTATATTTGTCCTCACTTTGTTTGTGGACCTCACTTGAAACGTGAACTTTGTTCATACGGACCTCACTTTATACACTGGCCGTAAATATATATATATATATATATATATATATATATATATATATTGAATGCAAATTCATATAGAAAAATTTATCGACTCTGCTGGGATTCGAACCCAGGACCCTCCACTGTCTAGGTGGTATCTCTACCAACTGAGCTACAGAGTACGACTACCAGCATAGCGAGAAATTTTCCATATGAATTAGATATTATAGCAGACATACAAAGTAACTAGATATATATATATATATATATATATATATATATATATATATATATATATATATATATATATATATATATATATATATATATATATATATATATATATATATATATATATATATATATATATATATATATATATATATATATATATATATATATATATATATATATATATATATATATATATATATATATATATATATATATATATATATATATATATATATATATATATATATATATATATATATATATATATATATATATATATATATATATATATATATAGGTTTAATCGACGTTGTCGGACCCGCTATATGGTAGGGTCGTTAGTAGACCCGCATTTCTTGATTTTTAAAATGTGTATATTTTACATAATATTGATCTATTTCTGATAAGCAATATTTAAGATCCTCGAGGGGTAAAAATATATAAAAAAAAAAGGTTGGTGATATTTGACAGTTGTTCTTGAACCCGATACATATTACGGAGTTTACAGACCCATTTGTATAATTTTAAGCAAGCCTACCTACCCTACCGAACCCAGCAACGTTGCCGAATGTATCAGAGATAAAATTACGACTGACGTAACGATTTCGGGATGCTAAGCACATAAGTGATCTTTATTTTTGTTGATTTGTTCGTAAATTCCATAAATAACCTTAAACGCAGAAAAATTAACGTTTTCCGTAAAACGATGTAACTCTGAAAATTATAATTAACGTGAGAAAATAGCATTGAGCCTCTTTTGTTCTAAAATACATAAGGTTTATGCAAATAATTGTTTTTTAATACATACATACATACATAATCTTTAACCTCATATACCTTTCGGTGTCGGTAATTTGTTTTTAAATCATTTATTTTAACATGATTATTTTTGTTTACAAGAATACAATTAAAAGTTTCGAAGACACGTCATGTATATGTGTTTTGAAAAAATGAATGTTATAGCCAAATCTTTTGACCTCCTGAACAGTTTACTGTTATGTTTCTAGCACAAATGAACAGTTTCTAAGATATGTATATTTTAATGCCACGGTAACAGTTCAGTCAAATTAGTAAAAATAAAGGGGAATTGAGGTAGATCCTTGGATTTTTGATAGCCCTTCTTTGTGATATGTTAAATAACCCCTTAAAAGTTACTACTCAAAAGTGGTGAACCAGAGAAGCTGATGAGGGTAAGCCATGCCCCCAGATGATTTTTACTGTTTTTTCAGAAACTATTAGGTTTATCAAAATGGAGCCAGTTAGGTAAAATAGGATTTTATTTAACTTTCATACCAAAAAGCTAAGAAAACTTTGTGCGTGTTGTCTTGTTTCTGTGTAATCGAAAAACGATCATATGTCGCATAGACAAATAATTTGTATCGGTACATATTATACGAGAAGATTCGAGCATAACTTTGTGTGATTTGATGCTCATCATGAAATAGCTATGGAAATCTCGTCGAGCATCGAACGCGATCCTGGTTCAGTCTTCTTCTATCTCAGCATCTCCAGCAAAATCTACGAGGCGGTATTATCATTATTATTGGGCCTAGTCATATGGTAATTCTCGTATTGGCAAGATACATTTTAGGTGGTATACCCTGTACTAATCAATCTTTTTAGTGAACCTAAAACGTACAGGGTACTTCAGGGTTTTTGGATCTCTCTTACTTCGTTCTTTATATTGATATTCGTATCGAGTAATTTTTTTCTTGAATGGTTTTTGTTTTGGAATTCTAAGTTCACGACTTAATTCCACGCCTGCTTTAAAATGTAGCTATTTAACATTAAATGGGACTACACCCATTTTACATGTAGGATATCTCGAGCAGACGATGCCAATTCCTGAGGGTCAATGCCTTTGATCAAATTAGGCCATTAAGCACAACATATCTATGTTCAAAAATAAAATGTTACAAAGCTATAGACCTTCAAAATAAAAAAGTCAAAAATGCAATTTGGATAAAATTTTGTGTTCAAGGACAGTTGTTATTAGAACATACATTAGTGTTATTTTGTGCTTGTGGTAGCTGTAGCGTACCGCTACCGCTAGATACGGAATTCTGTGCCAGTGATATGTTTAATGAATACACCATTGAATGCAAAATTTAATTCTTCACAAAACAGGTATACTTAACCCAAGTCGAATAATGACAAGTCCAATAATGCTCTATAAAATGCAGAAAGAAAATAAAGGTAAAACGTCATGCAGTATGACGTACAAACGAAGTAAGAAAGATTTCAAAACAAGGTGAAATGCCCTATACATTTGGGTTTCTATAAAATAATTGTCCAGTACAGGGTATTCTCCTAAAGATATTCTTTTTACTGCAAAATTATCATAATACTACAACCAACAATAACAACAACATCGCTTCATGAATTTTGCAGAAGTGATGCTAAGGTTGCACTGCGAACTCAACATTTTTGTTCTTAGCTAAGTACTTGATGACGAATACAAGATCGCAATAAGTTATGTTCTAAAGTTGCTCCGTCAAATGTATTGGTAGAAATTGTTGGTCTACATACAGGGTGTTTTACTCAACATTCGTATAAATTGCATGTGTGATAGTATTCATCAATAGGAACAAAAAAACTCTTTTTGTTTTTACGGAAATCGACAAAAATTTGTTAAAAATGTCAACTTTTGGGAACTGCTGGAAATTATAGTCAAAACAAACTGCGACATCACCTAGCAGCAGCTGCGTCAATGTATCAGATAGGCACATCCAGCTCCAAGTGTGATTCTTAGACCAGTGACCTGCTACCCACTTTTCAAAAACCATTCTTTTTTCGGTTATTATGAAAGATAGACACTAATGATTTTCAGCTTTTTTGTTGCATTTTATGTGTACTACCACCTATTCAGCGGATACGAATCTTAGTGAAACATCCTGTATGATATATATTCATGCGCCAATTAAATAAGCTTTTTTTTATCTAACCCACTTAACAACCAGTCCATAACAAAACAGTTTTTGAAAATAAAACGACAAAATCCATCTGGGGACGTGGTTTAATATTGATATTTTACAAAGTTCAGGATATTATCTATTCGTAAACATGAACAAAAAAATGTGTAAAACAGTTAAAGAATTAATTAAAGGAGGCCATAACAGACAAAAAAGGAAAGTATTATTTTTGACAATGAGTTAGAAAAAAAGGAAATTCAAATTGCAGAAAAATTCAATATTTACTTTATTAACAGCGTACAACAAATTATTACATTAACAAATTTAACCCAAATTGAAACTGATTTAAGCCACATTAATGTACATCAATGCAAGTTCGAGAAATTTTTACCAATAGAGTTTTTGGAGTTAAAAAAAATTATAAACAATTTACCTAATAAGAATAGTAGTGTCGATGGTATTACAGTAAAGATTCTTAAATTAGCTTTCAATATAATAGGACAGGGATTTTTATATATTCTTTTTTAAACATTTAATAATATTTAAAATAAAAACCGAATATATCCAGAGCACATTTTAAATGAATTACTATTCGTAGAAGATGTTCATGATCATAATACTAGAAGTAGAAATAATTTTTATGTTCATACAGTAACAACAAATATAGGACAAAATAATCTGTTTCATAAAGGTTTAGTGGAATATAATTCACTTCCAGCTAATGTAAAAAACTGTACATCTTTATCATTATTTAAGAAACAGTGTAAAAAATATGTAATAAATTACATTAATATTTAAGAAATTATAATGTATTATAAGGAATTTATCTAGTTATATGCTATAAATAAAGTATATTATTATTATTATTAATAAATATTAAAACCTTCAATTTTTCAAAGCCAGAGATTAATTTACAAATGTGAAAAGAACTCGCATACGAGCTGATGTAATTTTTACGTCACTTTTCTCCATCAAATATTAAATGCGAGCTATTATAACCAAACGTTTATAAAACAAAGCTTAACATATGCGTCATGGCAATGTTGCCAGATCCAGGGCTTAGGAAGTCTGTAGAACATAGCGGGTTTGATAGCGTCTTGTATAAAAATATACGATATACACTTGAGAAAGGCGCGACGCCCCCTATAGTTCATTGTGATGAACTACGGTTGTATAAAACTTTTTACAGACCCTACTTTTCCAAACCCAAATTGTATATTTTTTTATTGCAGTTTTAGATAAACCTTATCCTGTAGACCTCGAAAACATAGGAGAACTTTGCCAGGCCCAAGCCCGGGTCTGAGAGCGTCGAAAATGGTCCGACAAGTCGGTAGAATATAGCGAAACGGGTGTGTATAAGCGGTTTGACAAATATATATATATATATATATATATATATATATATATATATATATATATATATATATATATATATATATATATATATATATATATATATATATATATATATATATATATATATATATATATATATATATATATATATATGTTACATTTTAAATTTCCGCGGATATTATATGATACTTCACTACTTTTCCGGGTTTCACTCCGCGTATTCACTATTCGGCTCCTAGAGGAACCAGACAATGGTTGACGACGTTTCGGCAAGATCACACTTGCCATCTTCAGGTCACTTCTAACTTCCTTCTGCTTCGCGTGGTTACACGATGTAGACTCCTACGCTAGTCTACATCGTGTAACCACGCGAAGCAGAAGGAAGTTAGAAGTGACCTGAAGATGGCAAGTGTGATCTTGCCGAAACGTCGTCAACCATTGTCTGGTTCCTCGAGGAGCCGAATAGTGAATACGCGGAGTGAAACCCGGAAAAGTAGTGAAGTATCATATATATATATATATATATATATATATATATATATATATATATATATATATATATATATATATATATATATATATATATTGAAGTGATATTTAAATATTATAATACGCCCCACGTTCGGGACAAGCCATTAAATATATGCGGTGTATTGAAACCTAAATAAATAATATAATATGCGCACCGTTCCAAAATAAACATAAATTATATACGGTGGATTAAATTAAAACTACACCCCAAATATTTTTCTTTATTCCAATCAGCCAGCTCAGGGTTATTCGATAGAGCATAAATTGTTTGAATTATGAGACTCTTATTAACTCTTATGCCTGAAAAAGGTGAAAAACTTATACTGCAAACACTAGGGCTGCTGCAAACTGGACAACCACTGCTAAACTCTAAATTCAAAAAGAAAGAAAACTGGATGCTTGTATGTGCATCAATTAAACACATAAGTAATTTTAAAAACACATAAACTTTATTTAATTCAAAGGAAAAATGGATAAAAATGTTAAAAATGAAATAAGAAAGAAAATTGAAAGAAATAAGAAGAAAAATTGTTAAAATTTGTACAATAAGACCATTGGGAAAAATTGATTCCCAAGCTTGCTCAAATCTAGTTAAAAATCGTAATAGCCTGACATAGGGCTATTACAGTCATTCACTTGAACAAACCAACACAAATGAAAAATGTTCACAAATAAAAGTGTTTATCTTAATGAAAAATAAATTTAAATAAAAGAAATTGAATTGTTTTATTTTTTGAAAGAAAATAAGTTCTTAAAAGAACCTATTAAGGATAAACTTTATAAATTTAATATTGTCAATCAAAATTAAGAACCCTTTTATTACGACCAACCTGGTATATTATCCTTTATTTTCCTTTATTTATTTCCTTGGATTTTCGTTTATTTATAATCCTAAATTGGTATCACTGCAATAGTATTTGTAAACTGATTTCCTGTTTAAATACGTCAATACGTAAATTGATAATGGAATTAAATTCTCCCGAATTTATTTAAACAATCTCGGTCACTTCAAATAATAGTGGAACAACAACAAAATCTTCTTTAAACTTTTATAAATATTCAGGTAAACACTTCAATTTAATTCAAACCTGTTTATTTGTACAGTTGACATCAAACATATGATCAACACAATGGTTATTATCCTTAACCTCAACTTTTTTACAGATTTTCAATCCGGAGTCGGGCATAGATTTGCCGAAAGCGTTTTGTCGACTCACTTTGTTAAATTTGGCTCCAACTTATATAGGTTTACTCAAAACAACTGCCTGCACTGACATTTAAAAAAAAATCGAAGCACGGACAATTTATGACGTCACTATTTTTTCACAGCTGTTCATAATTTTCACAAATCTTAATTCTATAAACACAGGATTGTAGCACATAAAACGAGAATTAAAATAATGTAATACACTTATATCCTAAAATGCAGCGTAACGAAGATATGAAGCGAAAACGATTGACAATGAACAAATCTCGTTATAGCTTAATTACATACAAAATTAAATAAAACAGGTTTATCCTTTACAAAATAGATGCATGATCACACCATACAACTAATACATATAAACTTTCCATAGGAACATTTTTACAATCTAAGAAAAACATAAGTTAGAGTCCGATACAACCATCGAATCAACCAATTAATGCATTTGCAAGTTCCAGCTTTAATATTGATTCAAATAAAGTCAATTTATGATCAAATTGTCCAGCATACAGTCCTCCAAGTGTTTACATAAAAACAATGGTGAGAAAAACGGCATAAGAGTTAATAATCGTCAAACTGAATCATAACGACAAGATTTAAACCTTCAATAATGAAAATGATCAGGATTTTTATAACAAAGTTTAAAAACTAATTGTACTATATAAGTCATTACAAGATTGACCCAAATTATCTGTTTTTAGTTAACTGACAGCGCGAAACTAAGTTGGTCTCTTGGAAAGTAGAAAAATTCATCCTACGTTAAAGATCGTAGACTCTAAATTTAAACAAGAAGATTTCATCTTCTCTACAAATGAAAAACCCATCCCAATATGTAACTTGGGTTGTATAAACATGTATTATGATGCAACAATCTAAATGATTGATATCCTTTTTTATAGAAATCAAACCTTTTATATGCACACAGAGAAAAATGTATTTAAGTTTTATCAACAATTGTGTGGTATTGTAAAACAAATTGGTCTTAAAAAAGTGACAGGGACAATTTGTGTAGAATTATAAAACAAGATTGTGTCATCTAGTTTATCAAGATTTTTTAAATAATGTTTTCAATTTTTTGTAAGGATGTGTATAAACTCAAATATAACATTTTGTGGAAGTCAATAGTAATTTTGTAGAATCAAATGAATAGTTGTCTATAAGTTTCCATAACAAATTGTGTTACTTATTAAAACAGAATGTGTAATGTTGTTGCATACAATTTTATACAAAATTGTACAATTGTTGCGCTAGTTGTGCCACAATTGCTTAATAGTATTTAACACAATTACTTGTTCACATCTATACAAATTGTGCAATACTCTGGCACAAATATTCTATACAGAAGGTTAGGTATCACAAATAAAATATATATTTTTGCATATATTAAAATATATGTAACTAATATGTATATAACTATACAATGTATAGTTTATACAGGCATAGCACTAAGATTTCCTTTTGCTGTCGCCTGTTTATATATAAATCTCGAATTTACATTAATAGCGACAATTACAAGTGGTGACATCTATAAGATGTCATCCATAAACTTTGCGAAACACAATAATTAGTAGCAAGCAGTTTGAACACTGGATTATGATTTCATTCAAACAAAATATTGTATTTTTCTAAACATTTTTTACAATTATACTTCAACATAATATGCTAGCTTATCCTCTACAACATTGTTCCAAAGAATGCAGAACTAAATCTGACTGTGTTAAATAATTGTCGTACGTTCCTGTTAGACAATTCAGTAACGAAAACCTACACAACGCTGGATAATACGATTCTACAATTATAATATAAATTTCTCCAACACCGTTTTGAACAATATTGTGCAAAGCTCTTATGAATTATTTCTCTCTGTGCATATGAAATTTAGGTTATGTTTGCATGAAATCTTTATTCTTGATTTGTATTTTAAATATTGATGAGCCTGTGACCCTATATGAAGCCTTTACATTAATTATGCCTATCACTTAGCATGTCCCTCTTTTAATTTAAATCTGATATGTGAAATATTTGTTTTCACGTTTACGAACTATCGTTAAATAAAATTTTCAATGAGGTGATCTAATATCACCTCAATATATATGGTTTGGTCACAACGTATATGTTGTTATGTCAAATAAGATATAATTTTTGTTAAGCAGTTCTTGTCTGGTTTCACAAAGCTTGATTAAATTCTGATTAACTTAATTGTCATTAAATTCAAAATTCAGAAATTTCATTGGCTGAGATTTAACAGACCTTGAATTTTATCCAATTATATTTCTAGATTTCAAATTTAATCACAATTAAGTTAATCAGAGCTTAATCAAGCTTTGTGAAACCAGCCACTGTGTGTTCATTTTAATCTGGCTCGTTTACCTTTTCTAGTTTATCTGTAAATCTTTTTGATTGACTATTTCACTCATTTTTGATGTTTTATGTCATTGAGAGATTTGGGTTTGTCTATTTATAAATGCCTAGTATAGTCACACAACTGTATCAACTTGATAAATTGATTTATTGATCTGTATTGTTTATTGTAACCCAACTAAATAATCATCATCTCACCTAGTAGACTTGCAGCGTGTACGTATTTAAGCTGGGCTAGCAAAAGTTTCGAGGAGGTTTTTAGAGAACTAGCCATTTATTTGTATCAGTTTAAATACGTCCCTCCTCGCTCAAGATTAAGAATAAATTAATAAAATATTAAAATCATGTTTAATTGTTCTTTATTTGTGTTCTTTTTATTTATGTTTTCTCTGTTTCTCCGTCCTTATGAAGTAAGTCAATCGTTATCCACCTTGGTCACATGTTATAAAAAATAATCACAACGTAGGATCCAGTTTGTTAAATATCCAGTTTGTTCTTTTTTTTATATTTACCATTATAAAGTTTGTTATTTGTAAGGTTGGTAATACTGTGTCAATTTCCGTTTTGTTAAATATTTGAATTTCACGCGGGTAGAATACGAGGGTTGCGTTGAAAATTGTTAGTTATAAAAAGACCGTTGCACTTTTTAACAAAAAATCTTTATTGCTTTTCAAAATAATCTCCATTCAGACTAATACACTTGTGCATTCTTTGAAGCCACTTTTTAAAACATTCGGAAAATTAATTTTCTGAAACGTTCTCAAAAATTCTTTGAAATTTTGTAACTGCTGCATCTGCGCTGGAAAATCTTTTACCTCGCATCATTTTTTTAACAGTTGGAAACAAAACAAATGTCGCACGGCGCCAGATCTGGGCTATATGGAGGATGAGTTACCAATTGAACTCCCGTATCTTTCAAAAAATCCAATGTTCTGGCAGCACTACGGGAGGATGCGTTGTCATGATGGACTAAGATGTTACACAAACCGGTCCTTTGGCGACCTGTCTGTAATTTTGCAAACATCTGTGGTAAAGCCACTTCGCAGTACCATTCAGAATTAACAGTTCTGCGATCTTCAAGTGGAATAACAGCAACAGGACCACTTCGGCGGAAAAAACAGCAATCATTTTCTTATTGACGCTTCTGCCACGAATTGCCTTCGAATACCCAAACACTAGACTGCTGTTTAGTTTCAGGGTCGTAACTGAATACCCAAGATTCGTCACCAGTTACAATCTATGCCACTTGCTTGGAAGCTCCTCCGTCAAATTTTTGCAACATAAATTTACACCAGTCTACTCGAGCCTGTTTTTGACTTTATGAGAGCAAATGCGGTATCCAACGGCTTGCTATCTTTCTTACCCCAAGATGTTTATGCAAAATGGTATTCACCGTCGAGGATTCAATCTTCACTTCCTCCTGAATCTCCCTATAAGTAATATTTCGATTGGACTGAATCAAGCTTGCCACGCGATCAACATTTTCTGAACAGGCAGCTTCCGCAGGTCTTCCACCAGCTCTTGCTTCGTCATCTAGCAGCTCTCGCCCTGGTCGAAATTCGCGGAACCAATTTCTAACAGCGGATAATGAAGGGGCAGCATCGCAAAAAGCTGCTATCAAATTTTCATGGCTTTGCTGGTATCCTAACTGTCTTTTATAGTCGTAGAAAATCATAGCTCTAAAGGCAGTTCGCGGAATCGGAACGTTTGGCAATTGTGGGTAACGAATGTCTACTAATGCGACATTCAATTGTTGCAATTGTTTCTAGCTAATTGAGCTTCCATGGCCTGCTACTAACTATTAACAGAGCATCCCTCGTAATATGGGCCGTGATCGTCTAGTGGGTAGGGACCCCGGGTCATAACAGTATGTATGATTAATAATTTTAAAAATAGTATAATTATTCCAAATTTTGTAATTATTGATTAGAGAAAGCAAATGGATAACTTTGCGAAACATAATCTGTTAAAATAAAGATTTTAATACTTTAGATATTTGAGCGTGATTATTTTGGTCTAACCCAAGAATTAGGAATTGACAAATAAAACTTATTACGACCAAAGGAAAAAGAAAATAATGTTTAAAGAATATGTTTATTTTATAATTTTGAAAAATGTGTCTTCACGGATTTTTCGTAAAATATTTAATTTAATTAAATAATCTTAATGGCCCTCTTAACATTGTAATAATCTAGAATAAAAAATTTATTTGTCAAAACGGTTTGTTTCTAATACATATTAATTTCTGATTAATATTTTTCATAAAGATAATATTTATAAAAATAACATCATCTTCAGTTAAAAAAATAATTATTTTTTAATAGATCTTTTTTGTATGGCTGACTAAAAAAGAAGTTTACTGGAACTTGATACAACAGGTGACTGCCCCGTTCCCTATAGTTGGTTAACCTGTTTTGAAAAGTAACAGTTAATATATGCGAATATAGCAAAACACAACCAACTTCTCATTTGTAAACGGTATTGTGATCATATTTGAATGTGGTAGTCTTTCAGTCAGGTCAGTGCTCATTTCTTATTCATACATTATTATTTTATAAGAAAAACAATTTTATTGCAGAAAAGTCATGTTTAAAGTATTTATATTAATATCATCAATCATTATTTTGACATCCTCTCAATTTGAAAGTGAAATAAACGTTCCTAGATGCTATCGATTCTGGATGGTATCAATAGAGTGTGTAAATTTCAGAAGTATCGAAGATCTCAACGTCAAACTCACTAGGACTCTTAATGGATATGAAGATTTAAAAGAAAAAGGTGCTGAAGTATTAGTTAGTAGTTCTAGACTTAAAAAATTTGCATTAAATAAATTATCAGTTTCACAATATATCAGCTCATTGTTTATAAGTTATGCAATAATCAATGAAATATCAACAGAATCATTTGAAGGATGGACAAATCTATCTTGGATAGGTATATCAGAATGTGAAATTAAAAATTTTTCTGCTGAGGTTTTTAAAGCAACTAAAAATTTAAAAGATGTTCTCATAGAAAAAAATGAAATAGATTTTGTGTCTCCAGATGTTTTTAAGGGGGCTAGCTCAATAAAACGTTTGGAAATACATGATAAGGCTTTTCGAAATTTATCTAGTGACATTTTTAAGGATCTCAGTAATTTGGAAGATTTAAGGTTGTCAGATCTTAACATAACAGAAATCCCTGAAGGGATCTTTAGAAATTTGAAATTAATTAAAAAATTAAATTTAAATTATAATAAGATTACGGTATTACACAAAAATACTTTTAAAGATCTAAATGCTCTTACTGAATTAAATCTAAGAGAAAATCAAATAAAAAACCTTTTGAAAAATTTATTTAATGATTTAGTTTCCCTGAAAAAATTAGATTTGGCAAAAAATTCTTTAAAAGATTTAAAGGATTCTCAGTTTGAAAAACTCATTAATTTAACAAATCTAAATTTAAATTACAATAAATTGGAAGAATTATCAGAAGATATTTTTCAAAATTTAAGTCACTTGAAGTATTTAGATTTATCTTATAACAATCTAAAATATCTTCCCAATAAATTATTCAATAATAATTCCGAATTAGTTGAATTAAAATTGGAAAATAATCGATTAGTAGCTTTGGATGCTGACATTTTTGATAAATTAAGTCAGTTGCAGACTTTAGGCCTAAAAAATAACCAACTTACTGCTATAAAAGAGGGGACCTTTAAATACCTTAAACACGTATATGATTTAAATCTCGAAAATAATAATATCAGTTTTTTGCACCAAATGAGTTTTGTTGGGTTGCCTACATTAACAAATCTACGCTTAAATTCAAACAATATATCCAAGATTGAGGATAATTATTTTGTTTTTTTAAACAATTTAAAGTATCTTGAGCTCAATAGTAATTATCTAACACTATTAAAGCAAGCTACATTCAAAGGACTTGACAATGTCTTAACAATTGATTTAAACAGAAACAGAATTACTGAAATTGAAGAGAATACCTTGGAAAAATTACGCACACTTGGATCACTTTATTTAAATCATAACTTAATAACCAATTTATATTCTGGTATGTTTAAGGGTCCTACTGCACTTATGGTGTTAAACCTTCAAGGCAACAAATTTAGTAATATCTTCACTGAAGTGTTTGATGGAATATTCACTTTGGTAATCCTCAATTTAGCCAACAATTATTTACAAAACTTGCCAGATAATGTTTTTGATAAATTATCAAATTTAAATGAGTTGAATTTGTCAGGAAATAATTTAACACATTTATTACCGAGATTATTTAAACACCTAAATAAATTAGCTTTTTTCCATGTAAGTCATAATAAGTTAAAGATTTTAAATAATGGGATCTTTACCAACACCCCTCGTATGCGTATGCTCCACTTTGATAACAATCAAATAAAGGAAGTTGAATCTCGGGTATTTGAAGGACTTAATTCGTTATTGGCTATATTCTTATATAATAATAATTTGACATCTATTGATGAAACAATATTTAATGGTTTAGGCGCATTGAAGGTGATAAGATTGGATAATAATTGTATAGAAAGTTTGTCAGAAAATGTTTATAACAAGTTGAGTTCTTTAAGACATATAGATTTGGATGAAAATAAAATTAGTGATACTGATTTAGCTATGGTGTATAAAAAATATCCAAAGCCACCCACAAGAATTAATACTTATCATGCTGTCTTTTTATTAGTCTGATTTTTGGAAATTCATATACTAATTTAAGAATATTTATTGAGATGTGTTATACACATACTGCTATGATACAACCACAACATAAGAATAAACCGCAGATTTACTTTATGGTCGACATTTTGAAGTTTTTCAGCTAGTTTCGAATATCGCACACACCATGATCAGTTCGCCGAGGCTGGCCAATCGTCATCGTATATTGGTAATAACAAGCAGCGGATACCACAGCATAACTGCTGTTCCGTAGCTTGTCAGACGATCACAGCCCGATAATGTATCAAAGTCACACTCGGCCAGCTGAAAATATTTATGAGAGTGGACCTGCTGTTTATTATTATACTGTTATACAAAACATATACATGTAACATACATTTATTTTAAATAAATCTACTCTGGTTTAATGTTAGGTTCCAAGAATCATTCCGTTAGTTATGCATCCTTAAGCGTTTATTCTCTTGTAAGTAATGTAAGTTACTGCTCTCAACCAGAAATGTAATTACTTAAACTGTTCTTAAAATATTACTTAAACTACTACTAAATTACTAAAAAAATATTGTCAGTAAAACGAATATACAGAAAATGATGAACATAATTAATAAAAGTGAAATTAACTTATTATTAATATTGAGACTTAACTGAAAGCAGAAGTAGTTAACGTTAAAAGTAATAATGTAGTTCATGGAAGTAAGGTTTAGCTCAGAAGTAGTTTTACATACCTTAAACAACTCTATTCTCTTGGCAATTTGTTATTTACATGTGTTGAAAACATAGGTGGAATAACGTAGAATCAAGGGTTGTTGTAGAAAAACAAAAATTAAATGGAGAATTATAAAATAAAATAAGAAAAGAAACATGTAATAGTTGTTTATGTTACTAAGATAAAGTCATCATTATACGAATTCATTACTTCACTAGTATTACAATGAACTTCATTATCTAACTCAAATAAATTTCATCATGAGTTCTTATCCAAGTAGACGTAGATACAAATTGTTTTGCTAAAAATCTTTTTTCCTTTTAAAGTTAAAATTAGAAAATGTAAAGAAATTGGATATTATGAATAATAAACGGACACGTTCTTGAATATAGTTGTTATTATTTATCGCATGTGAGCCGTCGAAGGAATAGTATATTGTGTCTCAAGGGCAGAGAATTAGCATTTGTAGCCCGCAGTTGTTTGATGCCCGAGCGAAGCGTAGCGTAGCGAGGGCAGCGGACAACTTAGGGCTACAAATGCTTTTCGGTCCGAGTGACATACAAAAGTTTTTCGCCTACCTGTTTGAAAGTTTAAAAAAGAATTCCAAAAGTTAAACAGTAACTTAACTTATTAGTAAATTAAATAGGCATATGTTAGAGGGAATGAATGAAAATGAAAATAACGCCAGACGGTTTTAGTAATTTATTAACTAAATTAACCTAATAATCATTACACTACATACAACACGGCCGTATAGTAAATGTTTTCATTATTATTGGTAAATAAAAGGAACAGGATATGACTTTTAATTAGGATGAGTAATTAAACTATCATTGTATAATTTATTGAAATTACAATTTTCTTTTTATTAATTAATTGTCACAACCTCCATTTATACATACAATGAAACTGTGAAAAGAAAAAAACAAACGACAAATTTATCGACGAAGACATGAAAATCAAAGTTATGATCTAAGAAGCCTAGAAGAATTTGACGTATGTTTTTTATATTTTTAAAGGTTATGTAAAAATATGTTTGAAATTACATTTTCCGTCATATTCTGTTGCTAAAAGTTTTACGAATAAGTTATATTTTTAATGTTAAAAACTAATGATTTCATTTTTTGATTAAAATCTTTTTAGGATAATGCACAGGAGTGGTCAAAGTATGACAATTTAAAAAACAATTACAATTTTTACAGTATCTCCAACTTAACATAAATAAATCGTGGTTTCATCTAGTAGTAGTATAGAGGTTATGTATTTGACATAAGAGGGCAGTAAAAAGTTTGACATAAGAGGCCCGCAAAGAAGCCTTAACTGCCCTCAAAACAGGACATTTAAAAAGCACTTTCTGATCAGGTAGGCGAAAAAAGTTTAAAAGTCTTTTAAAAGGCACTCCATGAATAGCTTCCATAACTAAAAACAAAAAAACATCAGTATTGGAAATTAAAAAGGTATAGTACTTTGCGCCAATTAATGGCATGCAGGAAGGAGTAACTGCCATGTTCCAGTACAAATCTGACAGGTGGGGGTGGAGTTTGTAGACCTGGAAGAAGCCATCTGTTAAAATATCTAAGTGGACATTAGAGTGGCCCATATTTTGGCAAAGTCAAGATTTTATCGATCCCACCCTAAAATATGGTTTAGTTTGTTGAAAAATGCGATTCCTAAAGTATAACAGTTTTTAAACAAGAATAACCCGTGCCGCTAGAAGGTTGAATTTTTAAATGTAAATATTGTAAGTGGGATTTTAGTGTTTTTAGAGGACATAAGACATAACTTTTTATATTTTCAATGTTTTGACTTGAAAACTTGCAGCTTTTGGTTTTTGGGGTACCCGAACACAAATTCGGTGGCAAACAGACTTTTGACAGACGACAGCTGTCATTAGACCTGTCAAATTCATTAACAAAAGTTAGAGACAATTTTCATTGATAGCGACAATTCGCTGTAGTGCCATCTATATTTGTCGTATACGTATGACCTCCTCTACTGACGAGTCTAGATGAAGACTAAAGAATACTGTTATGTAGGGGTAATTGTGTTTGAAATCTTGCATCTCTAGTAATATATTTTTGGAACCTTATTGATGCTTTAGTTAAACAAAAAGATTATAGGATAGCTATCAAAAGAATACATCCCATTGACAATCAAACAGAAGACACAAATTACATATCTATACCATATTTTGGTAAATTATTAGAAAAAATTGCACATATACTAAGAAAAACCAACAATTATAAAATAACATTTAAAACCAACACTAACACTTTTTCATTTTTATTTAATGCTAAAGACAGAACACATGATAGTATGAAATCGGGCATCTACCGTTTAAATTGTTCTTTTTGTAGCTCAGTATATATTGGACAAACACTTCGAAATTTTCATATAAGGTATTAAGAACACGTGTGTTGAAACATCCTGAAAAATCTAATTATGCCATACACCTTTTAGAACAAAATCACACAATGACTCCTCAAAATAATTTTTACCGCATTCATAATAACATTGTACTAAACCAATTCTGGTTTGCAGTTCCATGTTCAAATTGTTACAATTTAGGTTTACGCGAGTTTTATTTTGAGAACAATTATCTAAATTACGATACTTTCGTTTGACACTTGTATCAATAGTTGTCACGACAATTCGTTTGTTTTCCATAGATACACTAACATCCCATTATGTAAGCAACTAGATTCCATTTACTTTTTGTTATTAATTTGATTTTTTAAAAATAACATATATAATAAGTTGAAATATATCCTTTTATGATAACCCGTTATTTTGTTATACTACAAAATTCTATGTACAGTAACAGAAACACGGGTATTCTAAACAAAAATCGTTTAGATAAGTAAAAAGCGGTTGCAGTATTGCAATGTGTCTAGATACAAGTATCTAGATACAGTATCTAGATACTATTATGGTACCTAGATACATATCTAGATACTTTTAAAATTTTATAACTTTATTTGGATCTAGGTACATTTTCTGTAGTATCTGTGTACCTGTATTATGCAGATATTATTGCATATTTTTATAGTTTTATAATACAAAAATTATCATAAATGATGTGTGGAATTTTAAATTTGAAATAAACCGCCGAACATAATAGAACTAATTTCTTATTATGTAATTGCTTTGCAATCACTAGATGGTAGTCACCTCGTTAAACAGTCTAGTTAAACATCTAGTCAGTCAAGTGAAATTGGCATATAAGAGTACCATAATCGACGCCATATTGGGGCAAAGGAAGTGTGGAATCTAATAATTCGTAAATTAAAATTGCATCTTACGTATTTGGCATTTACAATTTGGGGTTGTCGTAATGAAAACTATGCAAAATAAACTTTTAAACTAAACGTGGATCCAATGAAATTCAATGGGAATAATAACAATTAACAATTGCGGGCTTTTACGGTACTCTGATCCACCAGCATGGCCTGGCTGACCAGATGTAGTGACTCTATAAACAATAGATATTATTACAGAATGATTATATTATCGATTGTGTGAGGAAGACGTATTCTTGTCCGCCGAGGGCAGTGTTGCCGACTGTATCATAGTTATTGTACTTGCACTATAATTTACAGCTTGTACCAACGTACCACAATTGAATAAAAATGTACCATAATTTCAGATATGAAGAGAATTCATGTAATAAAGGGAAATCATTCTTTATTACATGTAATAGTTATTTAATATTTATTTAACAAGTCTAGAATGTATATTTTACTGGACCTGAAGATAAGTACCACGACAAGCCATAGGTGAGTCCTCTAAGTCTGCGAGTACAGTAAAGGCAGTATACGGGCTTTATTACACACCCCAATTTTTCTGTCAACAGTCAATTTGAAAACTTTCAAAGTAAGAACTATCCTAATGAAGTGCTTTTTAAAATAATAATAAATATACAATAAACAATAAACAAAAATAATAAATATGTTAAACAGTAAGTATAATGTATTCGGTTACATAAAGGGTAACTAAAACCAACCAGATTTAGCAACTTTTGTGGTGTAATAGTACTATGAACTTGCAAAATTGTTATAGTGTGAATCGTACCAACACCTACTTTGAAATTAGGTTATCAGAAGTAATATCTAGGCTATGTTGGTTTCTGTTAAAGTGGTAAAATATTTTGTAGGTTTTCAAACAATGAAAACTATTGTAGTTTATTCAAGTTATTCATATTCTGCACAACACTAAACCTACTTTGAACACCTACTTTGAAATTAGGTTATCAGAAGTTAAATGTAGGCTATGTTGGTTTCTGTTAAGATGGTAAAATATTTTGTTGGTTTTCAAACAATGAAAACCAGTGGCGTGCGGTCCATGGAAGCAATGGAAGCAATGCTTGCCTTGAGAATTTATTAAAAATAAAAACAATGCTAACAAAAATACTTTTGTAAAATTATGGTTATCGTTTATTTAAATTGAAATATTTATCAAATTAAAGCTCAATATCAACTTTGTACAGCAAAAAGTATAATTATTTAGAGTACTATTTTAAATTAGGCTCATTAAACTTGCACGGAAAGGTAATACCGATTCAAATGTGATAAATACACTTGATATAAGCACTGCTTACAAATGCTCTTCTCTTAACCTTGGCGTGAATCAGCGAGCGTGGGGTGTTATAGTAGACGGATGCTGTTAACATTGTTTGGTCGTTATTTTTATTGTGCTTCGTTCCCAAATGTTTATTTATTATAATTTGGTTATTTGTTCGATTTAGTGTTACTTAAATAATGTAAATCTGCGAGTGAGACTGTATTTTGTCGCATTTTATTATTTTAATTTATAAGTTGGATTTTTTTAAAGACAAATAGTTCTATTTAGTTTGCCTATATGCAAATTTAAAATTGCATTATCGTGACGACTGCAAATTCAACTGCTTCGGTGAAAGGTTCGAGTACCTTCGATATAGCCGAATCGGGACGATTTTTTGTTCAGTTTGTAAATTATTAATAAGGAATTTTTCGCATACAGTTTTGGAGAGAAATTACAAATTATTAAGAAAGGCAGATCAAAACCAGATTTTTCAAATTTAACAACAAAGATTAAAACCTGTACCGGTATTTTGCTAAGAAAGACCGGAAAATTGATACGTAGTAGTAGTTTTTTTTTAAATAAAGAGTGATAGTCAACAAATTTCATAAATGTAAAGTGTAAAAGTGCTTCTTTGAAAAACTTTTAAGCTTAATAATTATAACACTGTTTTTTATTGTACCTAGCAGGGGCGGATCCAGAGAAGTATTTTGAGGGGGAAATCTTTGGAAAAATAATTGTTTTAATAAATAATAATTAAACAAACATTATTTGTTTCTATTCTATGTAAACTTATTTCTAAATTGGAAGGGGGGGATTATTCACTCCCCGTTAATCCGCGCCTGTACCTAGGTGTATTATAATTAAAATCGTGGTTGCAAACCAACAGTTTGGGTATATTCAAAGGATTATTTATTGAAAGAGGTTACAGGAATGATTATGAGAAAGCGTCCAACTTTTGCACACAGGTAGTACATGTAAGAGAGAGATGGGTAATTGACAGAATAATGTGTTAGAGAGAAAAATTAAACCCATTGTCTAATCCACTTAAAAAGAGGCCGGATTTAAAAAAATCTGTAATCTTCCACAAATATTTTCTTAAGATTCAACAAAAATTCACAAACATATATTAATGTTCTGTGCTTTCCCATGGGTGTTTCTTCATTTTTGTTTTGTGACTGTTGTAACAACCGGCGTTTTCAAATTACAGAGTTGATTTAATATTTTTGGAATTCTTTTAGTAAACACACAGTATAGTAAAGAGATATTGCTTAGCGTATAAAATTATAACATGGCACAAAACTTATAAAAACATTTCATTGAACTCTGAGGTAAATGCACTCAAGTTATTTTCTTATTCTTTTTATCTAATTCAATAAATAGAAATAGTAACGTCTTGGCTGCTCAATTTCCGTTATTAATCTAGCGTATTCAAAAACACCTAAATGTCGAATCAGTAAAATAAAATAAATGTAGATTATTCTGCAACTTCAAAGTTCAGTGGAAATAAATATTAATTCTACTCATACTATTATATGGATAATTAAAATTGTAAGAAATATCAAACCTTTATTCTACTGAACGTGCAATTCAAAAATTTAGAAAAGAAGAAAGACAGTCGCGAACAGCGTCTCCTGTGGGACTGTCGAGGCCGAAACTCGACCGGCCTATTTTTCGGAATTACCGCGAAGTTAAGTTGCGCGAGGTGATTTGTTACCTGCCTCTAATAAAGGATTACAGTGTTAAGGAATAATTAAATAAAGGTAATGTAAAAATAAGGAAATATTCCCTTAAGTTAGGATAATTGTCACTAAATTAGTGGAAAGGTAATATGAGAAAAATCTAGAATTAGATTCTGTTATACTTTTAAATCATGCCTGGGGGTTCAACCGCTGGCGCTGGAGGTGTTCCTGGGGGACAAACACCAGGTCCTCCGCAACAAGCTATAGAATTTCAGCCTGTCATTACAATGGGGATGATAGCAAATACGGTAGAAAGTTATAATGGTCGTACGAATCCGAAAGATTATTTTAATAAAATAGAGCAAAGAGCTTTTTTAGACAACTGGACGGACGAAATTAAGTTAAACATGGTAAAATATAGATTCACCGGAGATGCGTATCAATTCCTGAAGAGCGATGATACCTTAAATGATTTAACTTATGAAGACTTTAAAAAGAAGATAATTGAAGAATTTTCAGCAGTGAAGGTACCAGTGGGTAACATGTTAAGGTTAGGAAGATGTTTCCAACGCGTAGATGAAGAAGTTACCAAATTTGCTATGAGGCTTAGAATTATAGGTAGCGAGATTTTAGCAGAAGATATGAGAAACGCTACGGGGTCTGAAAGAGATAATCAATTACTTTTGACTCAGTTCCAAGGACTAAGGAGGGAATTCCTGAGAAATCTGGCTTCATTATTCGCTAAGTAGATAACAAATGGGCTTAGTGGAGCCACACAACCTTGACCTCTCATTTGACCTCCTTTCACTTTTTAAGCCCCTCCCATTTAGAAGCCACTTCCCCCTCTCCAAGCCCCTCTCATTTATAAGCCCCTCCCTTTATAAGCCACGTCTTCCTCTGCTTTCCCTCTCTTTACTTGCCTCACTTGTTTTCAAGACCCCCCCCCGCCGCTTGGTAAGCTACCTCTAGACAGTTACAACCACCTTCTCTACTTGCCATTCTTGTCCCCAAACCGCACCTCAATCTCTACATAACTTCAATATCTGTGTCCACTAGTTATTTATCTAGTATAAAATGTGTTGGGAACATCAATGGTCGATTGAACGAAAGACTGGCCCAATTAAGTTTTCTCGTTTTAAAACTCACAATACCGGGTTGTTAATTGAATCATATAAACTGCCCAATATTGTAGAATTAAGAAGCATTGAAGATGTAGGTCACACTGTATGTTCATATATAGAAATTTTATACTTAAATGAAGATGGTAATCCAATAAATTCACAAAGAATAGAATGCACGAAATCGGACAGAGAACATATTCACGAAATATATCTTTTGGAAGACACTTGCCCGTTCGTACTTTTTAAATGTGTATGCCGCACGTGGGATAGCGAAATTTCTGATGTGTGGATGGATAATATAGAACGCAACATTTGGTTTAATAGACCATGGTTGCATAATAGTGAACATAGACCGTTTAAGTGGATGACTGAAGAAGAATTTCACAAGGAAAGGACTCTCAACTTCACTAGATATTCAAAAGAACGTAACCCACATATACCTGAGGTGCATAATAGTGATTTTAAAGTTCCGGAGACGTATATTCCTGCGGACTGTAATCCGAATAACTGTTATGTACTTAACTATATTAAACGTGAGCCTGTAAAAAAAATCTGATTAATTACTGACAAATTACAAAAAGGTTTATTATAAATGTTTAGATTGTATACAATGTTATAACAAAAAATAAAAGACTTTTATTAACAATTGGTTTTATTAAAAAACGGTTGCAGTACAAATACAAAGTTTAATACAATATGTTGTATTATGCACATTATTAAACTTTAAGGTTAAGCAAATAAATAACCACGTAAACAATCAAAAATATGGCAAATATAACCAATACAAACATCGCCACTGAGACGACAATTATACAGCTAACAGGCGTTAGTGAATCAGGCAGTTTGCAAATGTGCGGATCATGACCAATTGTTTGCCAGCTGGTCTCGATGTCATGTGACGGATAATGAAATTTCACTTTGAATGATGAAGGTACACGTGTAACATTACTTAATGAAACACTGTAAACGTTTAGTCCATGCAGAACATCACTTTTTAAGTTGTAACGCGTTGGATCTTGGGAGAACACTATTGACCCGGAAATGGACTCCGACGGTCGTGCGATGTACATAACACCATCATAAACGGTGGTTAGCACTATTAAGAGTTTTATAGGTAAAGCACCCATGTTCGCAGCAGGAAGTAGACTAAAAGAACTCTTGATAGACTTCCCCCACTACGTTTAAACCCCCCCTTTAATTCTCCCCACCATGAATTGATCCATATAAAAATAGGATCTTACCAATTGCAACATTAAGTGAGCTTAATCTATCAGTAAGCATTCAAGAAGTGCGTCACTATTTACATAAGTAAGTGCATTGTAAATTATATTACTATCTCTGTAAAATGGAAAATTTGGTTAAAGCGTTTGAAGTCGTCAAGAACGTTGCGAGTGGGCGAGTATCAAATGCATCTTCAAGTTCATCGTCATCACCAGACAGCAAAGCAAAATTGTCACAGATCCTACCTTTATTAGAAGGGCGACTTTACTATTTGAATAAATCTAAATGTAAAGCGGTAACTATTGGATTGTGTCCCGTAGACCTTTTACCACGAGTGAGAATCTTCGGAATCAGGACTGGTTTAGTTACTTTTACGCTCGAGGAATGGCTTGATGTAGTTCAACAACAATCGCTTATAAAAAGTTTGTTGTACAGCAGTGAAATACCGACCAATCCAGTAACTGTATCAACGTGTAAGACTATTATCGTACAAAATATCGAAGGAAAGAATGTATTGAGATTTCGCAAACGTATTGATGGGTCGGAAGTGTGGTTGGGATTTGAAAGCGTCATTCAGCTTCTAGAACTACTTCCTCTGCTAGAAATCCGTTTGAAAATCCTTGTAGAGCAAGATTTTGTTCAATTTTATCAAGCTTTATTAAAAGGATCGAGTGTATTAAGCGGGGATTCCACCGAAAACGTTAAACAAATGTTATCTGCTTTACCACCGTCCGAAAACGTTGTGTGTGCTTTGGAACTGGTGGCATTGTACCCGGAAAGAATTCAGTGTGACATCGACTTGCAAAACGTTCTTGTATAAAGATGTGGATGTGTTATAGTTCACAATCATGGCCTAAGGCTATAGATCTTAAAAGTGCAGTACAGAGAGTGCAGGAAGAGTTACGCGATCTACGCTTTGATGCCGATCACGAAGCAGTCTATGGATTGGGCAAATATTATACCGACGAAGAGTGTAAAGAAAGAGTTCTAAAGTTTCAAAAAGGGGTAGACTTGTGTGAATCGTATTTAGAAGGAAATATCTGTATAGATTGCTTGTTGGATAAATTAAAGAAGGAAGGTTTGGAATCATTTACGTCTACAATAGAAGAGTTTGTAGACAACAAAAATGAACAACCAAAAGAAACGCGTTACGATCAAGGAGGAGAATAATAAAATACATTATTTATTTACGTGGAATTACGCCTACAGACAAGCACGAATATCATTGTGGATGGAAAGTGTTGTAGATCGGTGTCGGTTTCAAAGACGTATCGAGAAATGTGGTGTAGTGTTAAATAGAATTTTAGATATAGAACATAGAAATAGAATTTATATTGATCGCTTTAGTAAGGTTTGATTGTAATGCATATTATAAGCTGGTTTTTGTATCTTATATACTATAAATAAAATAACATATTGAGAAAAAAACGTATATTATATAACTTATTATAAAAATAAACATAAAACATACAAGGATATTTAGAATAATTGAAGCATGTTCTTGCACAAGTAAAGTAATGCATCTATACTACTTAATTTACTATATTACGTGCTGCTATATACGAGTTATGGGTGTTATCAAAGCCCAACCACTTGACCAGAACGCGATCCCGACTTTTTTTAAGACCTGTTCCACTAAAAATATATCTGGATGTTTAGCTATCTGTAATTCCTCCGTGTAGAATCCGCCGCGAATTTCTTCACCTTTAACGTCTTCCAAAGTATACGTTGTAGGGTTTGTTAGTCGAACCTTTTTAAGAGCGCGCTTGATAACGCAAAAGTGCATAAATTACTGCGCCTTAAAAGAAAATTAATTAGATAACCCATCTTGCACTGGTTTCTTTTCTTTCAGACAGCAGATATGACTAATTCAACATTGGAATTCCCAAATATTCCGACCAGGGTCGCTCGTAAATTACTGTGTTATAAACAACACTGAACATATTAGGTTTCATTTTCATTTTTATAAGCGTCAGTTTTATAATTGTTCATTTTTCTGTTTATCAAAATGAAAGACATTATTGAATGTCTATTGAAATCTCTTTAAATTAAAAGTATTTATTATTATATTATTAAGAGTTACGAATTAAATTAATAATATTAATTTAGTTTCATATTAGTAAAGGGTTTATGTTTAATTTCACCTATGGATATCAAGGTTATTGTTATTATGCTTAGCAACTATTAAGCTATAATAGCATAAACTATTTAAAATACTTCTAGTTATTATTAAAATTGAAGATTTCTAGTGGAAATCAATTTTTCAGTATGTGGAAGTTTCAATTAAAAAAAGCATAGAATGCAAGAGTTTATACATTTTGTTAAAAGACACAGTTAGAGGTTACTATACAGGGTGGCCTAAGGAATACATACGTATTTATTTTTCTAAGCAAGAAAATCAAACAATTAAGTGAAAATATTTACTCAATATATAAGTAAGTCGTAGACTTTTGGTGTAATGCGTTATTCCGCGGAAAACTTGGTAATATTATCTATGTGACACCATAAGAAGACTTATTTTAAATATTGTATTCGTCACATATTACACTGGGCCATGGTGCTAGAGATAAAATGATTTTTGCTTTAAAATCAGACCACATCATTCCACTACCTGTTTTTGGATATTTCTACAATCGTGTGAAATTCGTCTTAAGAAGAAAAAAAGTAAAATCGAAACACAAATTTGGTTACTAAACCTATAGTTTTAAAAGAATTTTGTTATCGGGGCCAAGTTGATTTGATCGATTAGCAGTCATGTCAGCAAAGAATACAAATTGTTACAAAATTATTAGGACCATCCCACAAAATTTATTTGCCTACGTCCTTTGAAATCAAAGAGAGCTGTTGAAGTAGCTTAAAAGTTTTTGAAAATCTTCCTTGAACTTGGATGTCCAGCCATATTACAAAAGCGACAATGACCTCGAATTTGCAAACTATATAATTCTCGAATTAGTAAAACTATGGCCTGAGCTGGAAATTATTCATGGCCAACCGCGACATCCTCAATCACATGCAGTATTATAGCAAGAAGCAATCAGGATGTCAAAAATATGTTGCCAGTCTGACTGCAGGATAATAATTACACAAATTGGTCCGTTGGCTGTTATTTCTTGCAGTTTCAGTAAAGCTGTTCCTTTCATAGGATTATTACATTGGATTGGTACAAAGCAAAATTTGGCACAGATCTAAAAATTAGACTATCCTCTACAAATCATTTCAATAAAATGATTAAATCCCTAGGGCATAGTATAAATAACATACAGTAACGTGACTGTCGCAAATAGTTACCATCCACCACACAGCAAGCTGGCAGGTGCCGGCAGTACATAGAAAGCATACTTCACACACGCGACCTAGCACATCAAATTATCCAGTCCCGTATAACTCCAATTATGCAGTGCGAATGCCCCCTATTACGAAATGAATAAACACAGAATCAGGAAACGATGAAGAGATTGTTTTAATTGACAAAGATTACCAAACTTCTGATAAATTAGAAAAAACTTTATTCGATATATATGCAGTTATTTGATAAAAAATGTTTATCGGTACATACCTGCAAACCTGAGTTTTATTTAATTTATTTTATCTATGGAAATACTTTTTCAACAACACTTCCAAGATATTTGTGTAAATGAAAATGTTGTCAAACGCGTTTTATCCATCTTCAAAACATTAACATTTCTACATTCGTACAATAATTTTAAATATAATAATAATATAGTATATCATTTACACGCTCGACTGCGAGTGTATTACACTTTAAAAGACGTTAACAGAAATTTTAAATCATCCAAAAGTAGTAAAAAGATAATTGTATTGAAACATAATTAACAATAAAGTTTTCGTTTTGTAAATGAATATTCAATTATGTACGTTAATTTAAGTTCAGTTCATAACAAACTAATTGTTCAAAGGTGTCAATTAATTTTGTTGATTCAAACAATTCTATTTCGTATTTTATTGAATACGTTACTGGATATTATCTGCAGGCGATGTCGACCGATCAACTCCGGTGCACTACTTCGTTTATGGGCGTGATATTCGAAGGTGGATTAATGAAATCAATAGTGCCGCACGCAAGTAAACCTTGTTATATATACTGTGCCTAGGCACTGAAGATGATCTTGATGAGTTACTCTAAAAATTACAAAGTCATTCAGTAGAAGTAAATGCCAGTATTAGCCAATCATATAAATATGTACAAGAAGGTGAACAATGGGAAAGAACAATTGGCGAAGAATAAACAACAGAAATGTGTATAACATGGTGGAAGAAACAAATGTAATAATATATTCAGAAAATGTAAGAACTTAGAATTGAATAACGTTACTACAATGCCTTGTAACGAACAGGAAAATGACAAAAACCTACAAGAAACAGATCAACAAATTATGTGCCTTAATTGCGAAAATCAGAATACCACATGTGTTTTCAATGGAATAGGTATGTCGAGATGTTCTTGCAAATGTCTCCCTCCTAATGACTAATCACTAAAACAATGGATTTGTACTTTTCATGATTTCCAAAGCATCGTTTGTAGTGTTCGATTTGCCAGTTTTCGGAAATATCTATTTGAAAAGGGCAGCTTTGGCAAATTCGAGAATTGATACAAAGTTGATACACTTTGAAATTTTGAAAACATATTTTTGCTGTGGGGAGTTTATGTAGACGCATTTGCCGTTAAACGCAATTGGGGACCTCAAGTGACTCAAGTTCGTGAGTGAAGTCTACCAGCGAACTTCACTCACAAACTTTAGTCACATAAAAGTCTTTAATTGCAAGATAAGTAACTTAATAAAATAAGCAGATATTATAAAAAGTATGTACAGCCTTTTCCACATGATAAAATCAGGAGACTAATCTCAAGAAAGAAATTGTACACGCTACACCAGATTACAAAACACCGCATGATCTCACAGCCGAATACACATTTTATTCAGAATTATTTATTTGCCTCAAAATTTGTATATCGACTAACCAAGTTTCAAAGAATCGAAATTTCATTATCTCTAAAATTCTAAAGTTTAGTATTTTAGTTTCAACTATTTAAAGATTAAATATCAAGAACTGAGACATTCAAAGTTTAATTTCCAAGTTTCTAATATAATCGAAATCGTTAATCTAAATTTTCAAAGTTTCAGTTTCCAAGTTTTCATTTTAAACAATAATGGAATGTTTGGAAGTTTCCAATATAATGATGCCCAGAACATATCAATGTAAACTACGGATATGAGTTGAAATCTAAAACGTGACATCTCTGACTTGAATTTTAAATTTCTGAAATTTCGAATTTTAGAACCTTAAGAGTGAGACTTTACAATATAAACTTCTTAAACTGCATTTTAAAACTATGTCGGTTTTAGACTTAAGCTTCATTTTTAATCCTAAACGTTTGCAGTAAATACCAATTCCGTTGGAGGGAGATTCTTGGAATGAACGGAAAGGAGATTTCGAATCCCTAGAACTAACCGACAGGTAGAGACCCCATCGTTTACAATCATGTAGCATTCTAGGGATAGCTTTCACTATGTGACAGATGACGTTTCGTTCCAAGAATCTTCCGCCAACGGAATTGGTATTTACTGTAACATTCTGCTATTTTTAAAGTTTTCGAATATTATATCTCTGAAATTTATAATTTTTGAGATTTTAAAACATAGAGGAAATTCTATAATCCATGCTTTAAAAACTGTTGTAATGCTGAACTTGTAATTGTGAACCTCTAAAAGACTTCAGTTTGAAACTTGAGAAATGACACAGTATTGGAATTATAAATTTCGAATTTTTGATACCTTAAAACGTTTGAACTGGGGTTTCAAATCATTTTCATGTTCAGGAGCAAGAACAGATTATTTTAAACCGTTGGGACATGCAAAAAACTAACATTATATCAATTACATTGATTCGGCCTGTACTTTATGAAGATCCATAATAACACAATAAATAAAACTATTTATTTAAAAATCATAACTGTCCTTTCGCTACACGGTAGCTTCTTCAGAAGTAGGTATTGCGACACCTGGCCCAGACGGTTCTAGGGACCCTAGATTCTCTGTCTCTCTCTAAATCTGGTGACTTTTTGTCTGTCTCTCTCTCTAGGTGGTTAAGTACGGAATCTGCATTACCGACATTCTGTATTACCGGCATTTGGTTCGTCAGTAGGCTAAATGGAGTTAGTGTTTCTAGGGAAAAACAGAGGGCGCCAGTGTCGTTTTACGTGATTTTTGTACCGACATTCTGTATTATCGGCATTTGGTTCGTCACAGGGCTAAATGGAGTTAGTGTTACTAGGGGAAAACAAAGGGCGCCAGTGTCGTTTTACGTGATTTTTGTACCGACATTCTGTATTATCGGCATTTGGTTCGTCATCATGAAGAAAGTTGTATTACCGATTACGGGCGTTCTACTGATTGTTAATAGGGGGAGCCAAGGTTTATCATTTTATATTAATAAATTTTACCGATTTCTTAAAATAATTATCGTCGTCATTAATACTTTAATTACATATAATAATTTAAGATAATTAATTCGGCATTAAAATTTTAAACGAAAATCACGGAACAATTTACGGATAATAATAATAATAACAATAATTATAATGTCTTTATTTCCCTTACAGGCTTACACCCAAATAGGGAAAAATATGAATTTACAAATGTTTTCATCGTTTATGCTATTCTCCTGTAATATCTCATGGGTAATGTGTAAAGAGCGGAAAATATGCAATGTGCATTTTATGATGTTGATGAAATAAGAATTATTTGTAGATTCAATTAAAATGCCTAAAACCTAAAATTTAAGGCTTTAATATTATTGTTTATTGTATATTTTATATCAATAAATGCGAAACTCCGTGTAATGCCATGTAATAATAATGCAACAATGTAACATAACTGTATACATCGGTGTATACATAAAATAAACTTGATGTTGATGAAATAAATAATAGAAACAAAATTTAATTTATGATTTGATTTATTGAAATTTCCTTATTCTTATAACAAATAAGTTTTTACTAATAATATTTAGTTATTACTAGTTAGTTAATAGTATATTATATACATATTTGTTGCATTTTTCTTTTGTCGAAACCCATGCATTTTTTGTCAAATTTCGTTGCATTTAAATGTGCATATGTTTTCTTTTTGCCTTGCATTTTTCCGCTCTTTAGTAATGTGTATTGTGGTGACTAAATTCACTTGGTATTGTTATGTCTGTTTGTGTTGGTGAATATTTCACCATTTACAACATAATCATGAATAAAGTGGTTGGTGTATTTTTGCATACGAAACAATGGAACATTTATTTACGTTTAAATTTAGGCGATTAGCTTTACACCAATCACATAGAAAGTTAATGTTAGACTGCAAATATAAGCAATCATTGATATCTCGTACTTGATGATATATTTTTAAATCGTCAGCAAATAATAGTTTCTCGCAGTGTATAGATTGATGATGATGATGAATACCACGTAGACACGTCCATTCGTGACGGGTATCTTGGAATACGTTCTGCTTGGTTCGGACATCTTGTATCCCAACCCTCTGGCGTTTAATGTCATGCTTACCTTGCTATCTCTCTCTCTCTCTCGCTCTCTCCTTCTCACTCTCTCCTTATCATCTATTAGAGAGGACGCATTAAAGAGCCTTCTCTCTCTCTCATTGTCTCCTCTCTCACTCTCTTGCTCTTTCGCTCTCTCCTTATCACCTATTAGAGGACGCATTAAAGAACCTTCTCTCCCTCTCTCACTCTCTCGCTCTCACGCTCTCTCACTCTCTCTCTCCCTTCAACCTAATGCTAGTAAATGAAACACCATTGGATAGAGGTAATCGTTAGGTCTACTGTTCTGGGATTGGTTCGGACGGCTTTGTTATTTCATACGTGAAAATAAAAAACATCGATAAATGTTTTACTGTTTTTATTATTTTTCGTATAGTTACACAATATTACTAATATTCTATTGTAAATCAGCTTAAACTAGGTGATTATAGTTTTATATAGTATATTACTTTATTACTCAATATAAACTAGATATGTTATATCAGAATGTTACAAATTAATTTTCTAACAAAATAACTTAGAGCAGCTTATAAATATATATATATTCTAACACTTAACATTTACTTAATAGAATATTAACTATATATTAAACTTAAACCTCAACAACATACTTTATTTAATCTAGTAATATAAACTTTATATAGGCAAGAACTGTCATTTAACAACATCTTCCGCCTTTATCCAGGACTTTTCATTCAAGCCGAGCCATTTGACGTACATGTCACCATTGCTGAGGCGTTTAAGTACTTTTTCAACTAAGTAAACGTCTGGCTGATTGGTTTTCTGTAGCTCGAACTCGTAGAAAGCTCCTCGAACAGCAACCCCATGAAGATCTTCCAGCAGATATGTGACAGGTTTTGTAAATTGAACTTTAACTATTTTGAATAATTCAGTTGACCAGCTGGGCGTGTATCCCTTAGAAAAGACCCCCTTGAACTTACTAATACGTACGAGGTCATTCAAGTCTAGTTTACGTTTACTTCCTGCAGCGACATCTGCTTTTACATTAGTGTCATAAACGGTTAGTTTGGTGGTAGGTGTAACAGTAGCAGGAGCTCGACCTATCGTTCTATGTCTGGTGTTGTTATAGCTGTCAACTACCCTCTGTAATATATCTATCCATTTAAATGATCCTCGGTAGCTAAACTCTTTATACAACTTTTGCTTAATTGTACGGATAACGCGTTCAACTATCGAAGCCTTAATTACGGAATATGTAGAGTAATGATTTATAGTGTGCTCTTTCATTAATCGTTTAAAATGTTTATTGTAAAACTCTTTCCCGAGATCCGTCTGAAGATTCTTAGGTATGACTGAACTCTTAAAGATGCTGCGGACCTGCTTTGTCACCTCTTCTCCGGATTTAGTTTTCAACGGTCGTGCATACAGATATTTCGAATAACAGTTTATCATCAGCAGTATGTAACGATACCCCTTATTTACTTTAGCATAGGGCATAAACTCGGCTAAGTCAGCCTGGAACAAGTCCTGGAAATCTTTTATTATAGTGCGACGTCTTTGAAAGTTTTTTCTAGCAGCCCTGTGTATTTCATCAACAACGGTTTGTTTAGCACTAGTCATTATCATACAATTAATCTCAACGACACCGAGAGAGGAACGTCTCAAATAATTATATCGGCAGCAGCCGTGTTTGATGAATACTGAACAATGTTAAAGCAATATATCATTATATACCCCCGAAATATTCTATTCTATGATGCCTTCCTCCTTAAGTTCGCTTATAATTGATATTATTTCGTTTTCATTCTGTGGACTAGTGTTGCCGGCACTCTTTACAGCATATAACAAACGAAGCCGGTCGACTAGCTCGTTAGCCTTATTCCAGTAGACGTATTCGACTTTGCAATCGCTTAATTTTTTAAAATTTGACGACGATGATGATGATAGTCTAATGCCTAAGCCTTTGATTCTGGGTAAGTTCGGTTTAATTATATAATCATACTTCCAATGTTTAACAGCTGTTAGTTTACCCTGTGGTCTATATGATTTCTTATGCGCATTAGTAAGGGCTATTATCTGCATATAATTATTGATATCAGCTTGCGTTGGTATAGACTCTAATTCACTAAACGTGAGTAAGTCAAACAGACCGGGTGTAGCTTTGAAAACGTTGTTTTTAATTATGATGTTTGTATCACGCATAGTCACAGGGGAAGATGCAAATGTCCACGCGTCTCGATCAATTTTATATCTAATACCGAATCTAGTTCTATCTATATTTTTGTTTCCGACAGCGTTAGCTATCAGCATACCGTAATGAGTAGGGAGATCAAGAGTTTTATTAGATTCTTCTTCTTCTTCTTCTTCTTCTTCTTCTTCGTCTGCTTCCGATGATGATGATGTAGCAGGTTGTTTTTTAACTTTCAACTGGGGAATGTAACTAGCAGTAGTAGTAGTAGTAGCAGCAGATGGTTGTGTTTTAACTTTCAATAGGGGTACGTTAGAGGTGTTAACTGATTTAGCAATGGTTTCCAGTGGCGATATAACTGGATTGTGCGTGACGCGATACATACGTTCTGCTTCTGCTCTATCACGACGAAAGTATGCAAACTTCTTACGTATAGCATTACGAGCATGTATTATTTTACGCTTTAAACTCAGATCATACGTGTTGGACATGTCGGCTATGCAGAGACTACTAAACGAATCGACTCTAATTATAAACTTATATATGAATCAAAACCCTTCCGATATCTGCCACGGTCTAGAGAGCTGTCTTTATTAATTACCAGGAAATCATGCGGCTCCTTCCAACACAGAGAGCAAATGTTTTTGAACTGATCATAGCTAATACCGTCTCCTACAACATGATCGCTAAACACGTGTTTTAAGTTCAACTCGTCTTGTCTAAAGAGAATAATTAGGTTTGCATTGTCCCTAATCAGATGTTTCGGTATCTTGGCGTACGTTTGGCCTAGATAAAAACAGTCGACACCCTTATGCCTACCCATGCTAAAATATTCTCTAATCTTTTCCTGCTTGCTGCAAATTATATCATCAAAAATGAACACTGAATTAGGTTTAACATCACCGGGGCTGATTACGTCATCGTTTTCGCTAAATTCATGATATCCCATACCCGTAAGTGGTTTCATAACACGTCTTAAGAATTCATATTTAGGTTGAAATAAAGACTTGGCGTATAGGTAGATATTTTCAAATTTTAATCCGTTTTCGCTAATAAGTAAACCTAACATAGCATTAGTTTTACCGCAGGAAGATGGACCGCTCAATATTGCTCTACATGATACAGGTAACAGATCGCCATGTTTCCTAACATCCTCGCCTGATCGTCGTTGTAAAGATGTATCATCGCAGTCGTCTAGGTTACATATGTTTAGTGACTTATTTTGTTTAACGACCTTCATTACGGTATGCGTACGTGTCTAGTCACGGTCTCGTTAAACGGATTATACTCGATTAATGCGTCGTGAAGGATCAAACAATACGCCTTAGTTGTGTTCGTAAATGCGGCTGAAGACTCGAGCTCTAGTCTAATATCGACAGTGGAATCCTTAAAACTCTCTACCTGTCTTGAACAGTCAATAACAAAAATGGGATACGTTTCAAACGATTTGTAGCTGAGTAAACAGCTCTCAGCCGCACCTCTACCTATACCGTCATAGTAGTTCTCGCGAAAACGAGTATAATTCAGATACGCAGGAATGTAGTCCTTACGGTCGAAATCGAGATTTAAACGCTGATGCGGGAACACTTGCGAATTTAAATACAACTTAACGTCGACCAAGTTCGAATGAGTAAATGTAGTCGGGTTACCCGTTCTTATACCCAGCTGACGCTCGTCTTGTAAAACTACAAAGACCCAGCGCGGTTTCTCTAGATCATTGGAGTTCTTTACGCGCCAAACCTGATTTTTAGTAGTTCCCAACGAGGGTAACTCGTGTAATTCCCAACGTCTAAACGGAGCGATGATAGAAGAATTATCTCTTAAACTCTCCACCAGGTTCACTTTGCTTTCATCTGATAACAGTATATGCGGAACTTCCCACGAGAGCTTATCAATCTTGATATCTACATCGGTACCTGCATCACCTGCGTCGCTTTTATAGCAATTAAAATCGTTCTTGGCGCGAATTAAAACTAGCTGACAACTCATATGAGGTATTACTTTTTTATAATCGTCTGCAAATCCAAAGATATCTTTTAATGGTATTCTACACGTGAAATGAAAGACGTTATTCCCTTGGTTATGTAACAAATCATTATCGTTAGTAATCCCTAAGTTCCATGCATTGCAGGTTAAAGCTCTATCCTCGGCGCCATGTGAAACGAGACCTTTTATAGTGCTTGTAATGCCGGGGTGTTTACAGACATCTATGAGCTGGTTTGTGCCTAATATTAGTTGAATTTCATCAAACAGAAAGTGGGCAAAATTGTTTACCAGAAGGAATTGCTTGTTTTCTGCACGCGTTATGCTACCTTTAACAAGTACATAGCTGTCATACAAAGCTAAAACGTTATCGGAATTTTGTATGCTGATTCTAATGGTGTCGGAATGATTGGCATTTAGCGTAAACGGCAGATAGGTATAAAAATCCTCTTTTATTATATCTGTATCGACGCGAGGCTTCCCAAATATGTTTAATTTATCAATGGTAAAGGTGTCGGTGTTAATATGCATTTTACTTCGTTTTGACATGCTGCTGCTGTTATCGTACTTTAAAGCCTAAAGATTCAAGAAAAAGGCGACGAGCTTTAGTTAGTTTTAATCGAAGGTCTGCACGTGCCGACGTTCGACGGTGAATGACCTTTGATGGACATATGCTGATGTTTTTATAGCTAAAGTTTATTCCCATTTTTTCACGTTTAAGTTCTAGCCTGATGCTCGTGAAAGTGTCTTCAGACAAATTTATCAACTCTCCTCTCGCGTCTACCAGTCTAATGGTAATGTTGTCGATCTCGGTGACAGTGATGGGAAAGTAAATCACATGCGATGGCTCCTTTTCAATCAGATAACCGGGTGGTACGCAAACACCAAATTCGAAGATTGTATGACCTGCTTGATTGTTTCTATATGAGCCGCCTGTAATATTCGTGTCTACAAAGATGTTTGGAGTTGAAAGTATATCGACAACTCGATCTGATACGTGTCTACTACCGGGTTCTAGCACGCGCTTCTTAAATCCTAGTAGTGATCCTATGTTATCGGGTTTGGTAAAATCAATCAACTCAGTAGCTGATTCAATCTCACACTTTCCCGTATTAGTGTTAGCTTTGATTTGTAGTAGTAGTAGATCTCCCTCTTCGGGATCGCCACTAATTTGATTGTTTATATAGTTAACGATTTCAGACAACTCGTAGCTAACCGGTTCAATAGTTATCGCCTTTTCTCCGTAATAAAATTTATTTTTGCCTGGGTATATATTCCGTATCGTGTGACTTGTATATAAGCCGACTAAACCTAGTGAGTATTCGTAACGTACGTGATCTAGTGTTATAGGTGGATAAATACGATCCGTAGAAAGCCTGTTTCCTGTACCGTACACCGTGATGGTCCTAGCCATACTTAACCGATTTACACTTTCACCTCTCTTTTATACAAAAATCGTAGACACAGATGTCCGCAGTTGTATGTATTGAACTTTTGTTCTTGGGCTACGTTGTAGTATACGGAGCAGCGAGGTCCTAAATATTTCACAAGTTCAGATGGTGGTCTCAGGTCTCCGAAGGGGTCATAGTACAAAACCACGTTTCGATCCTTTCTATAGGCAACCCAATGAGTACCCGGTCCTCCAGCGTCGTCAAGATTAACAATAGCTCTTTCGAATTGCAAAGGTTTCGTTGCAGGTAGACTTGTTCTCATATAGACACCTCTAAAATAGGGAATGTCTTTAGCATGTTTTATTATATCTAGGTCTGTAAGTGGTCTCCGAGGCAAGTTATTCAGTTTTTTGACCGCCTGACATATGGTTTTAAGTACAATGCAGCTCCGCCAGCTCTATACGGCTTCAGGTAAAGGGCGTTCCCGTTCTTACCGCCTAAAGCGATAGCTTCCATACTTTTATTATGCCGTGTAGTTTCTTCTAGCTGTCTCTTATTACTATTAGCAGTGTTAACAGCTTTTGCTACCCCTGAGGCGCCTCCTATAATTGCACCGAGAGCCGAGAGGCCAGCAAAAATTGGTATGAGTGGTAAAATACCCCCTGTAGCTGTAGGCACAGGAATTATTCGGGGTACTTTAACGTTTTTTCGACCGCCTACGTTTTGAATGATTCTTCTGGCAGCGCTCAGGGCATGATGTATTAAATCTTTACCCGTGAGTCTCTTGCTTGCACGATTCACTACACCAACAAGCTTCTTTAAAACGCCACCTTTGAAAGTGACAGTTTTCCTCTTCATCATCTTTTTAGCGAGACCCTGTTTCGCCGACGGTTTGTTTGTCTTTACGCCCATTCCCAACTTTCTTTTAGCCTTCATTATACCGGTTACAAACAGAGCTGATGCTTTTTCCCCTAATTTAGAGTCTTTAGCCTTAACACGCTTCCAAGCGGCTTCTTCTAATACACGATCTGCCTGGTGTCTACTGTTCAAATCGGAGCTTTGAGCGTACGAGATGTCGTGCTGCATACACGCCTGGTCCAAAGGATTTATACCTTTATCGCCACGTTGTAATCTTTTAGATAATTTAGTACCAGGTCCACAGTACTGATAGGAAGGAAGATGTAGTTCAATAGGCAGCTTGTCTATGAGCTTGTTAACAAAGCCGTTACCTTCGTGAACTAACATCTGGTACTGAGAGAAGAGACTGCTTGTACCTGTATTTATACTCGGTCACCACTGCAGCCGGACTAATCTGTGTTCTGAAATCTCTGCGTATAGATAAAGTCTCTATGATCAGCTTGTAGAATTTCACACAGATGCTTTTCAACATTATGTATTCTTGTTTGAAAACGGTATCTGTCCAGAGCTAATGTTTGCCAGTCTCCCTTTCTCGCCTGTCTGTATGCATACTCCCATACTATCATATGATGTATATTATTCATGCTTGCGTCGGCGAAACTTACTTTCTTTACCATATCGATGTGTTGCTGCTGCTGTTGCTACAAATCGCTATGTTTGGAGAGTTATTGACATTAGTAAAACTAAAAACTTTGTTTAAATACATTTTAATTTCTTCAACGATACATTTAGGCTAAGATAGAAAAAAAATAACTGATTAGCGTAGATATAAGCAAACTAAGCATTTGCGCAGCATTCCCGTAAGGCTCACCACATTTCCTATCTGCGCTAATCAGGCATTTGATATAATACACTTAAAACTAGAATAAAAAAATGGTGTAAATATGATTAGGTCTACCGATAGTAGTAGTAAATTCCGTTATTAGTCGGTATTGTACACTCTCTTTATGTTGTAAGAGTTCGTACGTGTTGCAGATTCGGCTATTAGGGCATCAAACGATGATCGCATAACTTTTTGAGTATCCTCGAGCACTTGTACTTTATCTAATAATTTTTTATAATTACTATCTAGGGTATTATTCGTTTCTTCTATCTTTGTCAACACACTCGAATGATTAGTTTCCATCTCATCATTCGCTATTAGGTGATTTCTCTTTGTTTCTTTTTCCAACGTTGTTAGCAAACTGTTAAGTTTACTAGTTTCAATGTCAACCTTTGTTACCTTTTGCTTTAGATCTTTAATAGTGTTCTGAGTGTCGGTAGTCATTGTAATGAAGGTTTGTACAGCAGAGTCGAATTGAGCATCTACATAGGCTTTAGAAGTGACATCCGTGCTATCTATAGGGTAACTTACTGAAACAATACGTTTACCATCTGCATTAAACTGCATTTGATCGTTTGTATGCATAGCCCGATTGTTAAAATACTGCCTAGAGATTACATCTTTATCCTCTAGAGGCTCCCCTATATTACAAATTCTTCCATCTTTAGCATCATAGTACGACCCCTGTCCTTTATCCTCTCGTCGTCGTCTCAAACAATTAGAGAGTAATTTTCTTTCAACATCGTCCACCAGCTCGTCGGTATACTTTTTCGTACAAACATCGTGGTTGTCAAGCGGTTCTTTAACGTGTACTAACCTTCTTTTCTTAACATCAATTACACCTTCATCGTTATCTGATAACATTAGTACAGAACGCTTCGTGACAAGATCGTTATCGTTGATAGGAGCGCCTACATTAGTTATACGACGGTTCTCAACATCGAAATTACCCTCTGGTGTTAATTTGAAACCATAACCTCTCGGTCCACGTTTTGTTGCAGCCATTGCTTCATCTGTCATACTCATCATAGCTCTACCGAAGAGATCTATTGTGTTCATGATGACGTATGACAAATAACTGTCACGCATGAACAGAATACACAGTATTTATAGCTGAGATCTTCATAGCGCAATGATGTACATATTTCAATACGTCATGAGATTTATACAGTTCGTCGGATGTTCTCAGACATAATCGTAGACGGTACTGAGAGTTCTCGTAATCAGCCCGCATTTAATTTAGTAAACATCGTATGCTTTTACGCTTTTTTGAATAATTATCGTCCGAACCAATCCCAGAACAGTAGACCTAACGGTTACCTCTATCCAATACTGTTTCATTTACTAGCATTAGGATGAAGGGAGAGAGAGAGAGAGAGTGAGAGAGCGTGAGAGTGAGAGAGCGTGAGAGCGAGAGAGTGAGAGAGGGAGAGAAGGTTCTTTAATGCGTCCCCTAATGGGTGATAAGGAGAGAGCGAAAGAGCAAGAGAGTGAGAGAGGAGACATTGAGAGAGAGAGAAGGCTCTTTAATGCGTCCTCTCTAATAGATGATAAGGAGAGAGTGAGAAGGAGAGAGCGAGAGAGAGAGAGAGAGAGAGAGAGATAGCAAGGTAAGCATGACATTAAACGCCAGAGGGTTGGGATACAAGATGTCCGAACCAAGCAGAACGTATTCCAAGATACCCGTCACGAATGGACGTGTCTACGTGGTATTCATCATCATCATCAATCTATACACTGCGAGAAACTATTATTTGCTGACGATTTAAAAATATATCATCAAGTACGAGATATCAATGATTGCTTATATTTGCAGTCTAACATTAACTTTCTATGTGATTGGTGTAAAGCTAATCGCCTAAATTTAAACGTAAATAAATGTTCCATTGTTTCGTATGCAAAAATACACCAACCACTTTATTCATGATTATGTTGTAAATGGTGAAATATTCACCAACACAAACAGACATAACAATACCAAGTGAATTTAGTCACCACAATACACATTACTAAAGAGCGGAAAAATGCAAGGCAAAAAGAAAACATATGCACATTTAAATGCAACGAAATTTGACAAAAAATGCATGGGTTTCGACAAAAAAAAATGCAACAAATATGTATATAATATACTATTAACTAACTAGTAATAACTAAATATTATTAGTAAAAACTTATTTGTTATAAGAATAAGGAAATTTCAATAAATCAAATCATAAATTAAATTTTGTTTCTATTATTTATTTCATCAACATCAAGTTTATTTTATGTATACACCGATGTATACAGTTATGTTACATTGTTGCATTATTATTACATGGCATTACACGGAGTTTCGCATTTATTGATATAAAATATACAATAAACAATAATATTAAAGCCTTAAATTTTAGGTTTTAGGCATTTTAATTGAATCTACAAATAATTCTTATTTCATCAACATCATAAAATGCACATTGCATATTTTCCGCTCTTTACACATTACCCATGAGATATTACAGGAGAATAGCATAAACGATGAAAACATTTGTAAATTCATATTTTTCCCTATTTGGGTGTAAGCCTGTAAGGGAAATAAAGACATTATAATTATTGTTATTATTATTATTATCCGTAAATTGTTCCGTGATTTTCGTTTAAACTTTTAATGCCGAATTAATTATCTTAAATTATTATATGTAATTAAAGTATTAATGACGACGATAATTATTTTAAGAAATCGGTAAAATTTATTAATATAAAATGATAAACCTTGGCTCCCCCTATTAACAATCAGTAGAACGCCCGTAATCGGTAATACAACTTTCTTCATGATGACGAACCAAATGCCGATAATACAGAATGTCGGTACAAAAATCACGTAAAACGACACTGGCGCCCTTTGTTTTCCCCTAGTAACACTAACTCCATTTAGCCCTGTGACGAACCAAATGCCGATAATACAGAATGTCGGTACAAAAATCACGTAAAACGACACTGGCGCCATTTGTTTTCCCCTAGAAACACTAACTCCATTTAGCCAAGTGACGAACCAAATGCCGGTAATACAGAATGTCGGTAATGCAGATTCCGTACTTAACCACCTAGAGAGAGACAGACAAAAGTCACCAGATTTAGAGAGAGACAGAGAATCTAGGGTCCCTAGAACCGTCTGGGCCAGGTGTCGCAATACCTACTTTCAGATAAAGACTGGTTTAAGTTTTAGTTATAACCAGTCTTTATCTTAAGAAGCTATTGTGTAGCGAAACGACAGTTATAATTTATAATTAAATATTTTAGTGAATATTTTAATAGTATTTTATTGTGTTATTGTATTTAACATTATATTCAATAAACAATTAGCCAATCGCACACAGTGTATATATATATTTTTTATAAAACTCTGCTCTTTTAGCTTTAAAACAAGCCTAAGATAAAAGATCTACTACGATTAGAAGCAAAGTTATGAATTGTTTTTGTTCACCTTGTAAGCGTAAATTTTACATTTTGTACCATATATGCAACCCTGCTGTATGAATACCGTGTGTCACAGAGGGTTATTATTTTACATACGTAAGTTACTTTATGTCGTCTACCATCTTACTAAATTTCACGAAAATCTGAGATGGTCGGGTTGAAAAGTTCATTTTGCTTGTGATGATTTGGCATGGAATGACCCGAATGACATTGAAACAACAGTATTTGACCTGACCCAAAAAAACCAATAGCAGATTCGTGATCTTCATACCAAAAAGTTGTAGAAAAACCATATGAAAACCTGGAAGTTTTTTTCGTGTTGTACAGTGTTATCAATCTTCAAAAATCAGTTGTTATCTTCTTTGCGAATAAAGCCTAATACATTTTTAACTGACAATATTAACGTAGCGATTGGTGGGATCCCTATTCCTATCAAAAAAGAAGCTAAAAGTTTAGATTTTAGTTTACAGTGTGTCGTAAAGTTGGATCCATATTCCACATCAGAAAATTCTTTACTATTCTGATTGGAAACAACTATGCAGGGCAACTCTCTTTCCAGAAATACTTGAAATACGCCATGTCAAAGTTGACAGGTGAAATTATAGGTAGGTATCTGTTAAATTCGCAATTTTCTAAATCACGAAAAATGACCTTATGTGTTAAAATATGGAAAATATTTTATTAATAATAATGATAATAATAATTGCTACAACCCATAGCCTGGAAACCAAACCCCAGAAGCTAGAAGCTTGTGCGGGAGGGAGGGGGCGATTATTATTATTACGTAGGCCGTAAGAAAAAATGTTTCTAACGACATTTTACGTTCACATATCTAGTTTGAACAAGATATCCCAACATAAGGAAAATGTTTTTTAACATTTTTACACCCCATAACTGACTATGTTGAAATCATTAAATAATAGTTTATGATAGAAAAGTGTCAAAAGTGAATGTTTATTTTGCGAAAAGAGAAGTTTGGCCCAAGACGTGCCAGCAGAGTTAGTAATCTCTTCGAACAAACTAAATTCACTTTTAACACGTATATCATACATTTATTTTTTACTTTTTACACTCGTGTCTAAAGTGTTACTCTAGATATCGCTTTAGATACTAGTGGTATAAAATGACATTTTCGACTCACGACAATACAAAAAAGGCAAAAGTTCTGCTTTTAATAGGGTTTGTAACACTTTAAAGGAGTGGTAAAGCAACAATTGCATAGCAGATTTTGCTAATAATATCAAAATATGAAATGAAACTTTCTGGACGATTTTCCAATTTAGAAGAAAATAACGGATAATTTTAATCCTTTTTTTATTAAGTCAGTTTGAATAATACTAGATAATACCTTCCTATGTGAAAAATCCATATAAACTCTCGCATAAATAAAAGTATTCAAGCACTGAAATTAATCTACCCCCATAGACAAATATTAACTACTGAAACAACAAAAACCTTGCATTGTTATTCACTTATTTTATCTAATTTTTTTATACTGTAGCGAAATTTACGATGGATAAATAAATCCATTTATTTAATATTATACTGTATATTTATTTTTGTTGTATTTTTAACTATTTACTAATTGTGAAATGAATAAGGATTAATAAAAAGTTTCAATAAATTGTTTTAAATAAGTTTTACTATTTGCTAATTAAAACTTACTTCTTACAAAATACGTTACGCATGTGCTCAAAAGGATATTTATTAATTAAAATTCCCATTCTCTATTCCATAGAAATATTTTAAATTTATTTCTAAGAAGGCAAACAATGAACGAAATATTATTTATACACTTATAAACAGAGTTCTAATAAAACATGTATATTTATCTCCAATATTTTTTTTCTATGTCAGAATTTCTTTGTATAAACATCACAACTACTCGAATTACAAATACGAATGAAGTGCCTCTAGTGGGAAAATACCTTAACTTCTTATCTCCGCTTGGATATCTTTTTTACTGCCACTGTCAGTTGGGTAGCCTAAAATTAGGAGTAACTGTATAAATCGCTGTCAGGAACATTGCGCACTTTGTTAGAGTTCATCACAAAATTCAGAGGTGATAGCGACATGCAGTTTTCATAAACACATTCTCCATTGAATTTCCAAGGGGATGACATATTTCTAATTTTCGAAGAATTTCTAAACTTGTAGAAAATAACAATCTAAAGTTGCCGAAGTTTGAAAGGCTCTCTATCAATTATTACAAAATATCCACCCTTGAAAAATATGTCAAACCCTAGGTATATCCTTTATCTACAATTTAAGACCTCGACCAAATCTTCATCTCATTCCTGAAGGGGTGTGAACTCTAACGAAAATTGGTCGGAAACGACACTTTCAGCACGTAATGAAGCGCGCCCTTAATCTTAAAAATTTCTGTACTCCAGCTTGGAGTGTACCCTTTTGCGAAAGCTTCCCGGTGCTTACTGATTCGCACGTGATCACCAACTTTAAATTTAGGACTTCGCGGATCTATGGTCTTTGGAAATTTAAAGACTGTTTGTAAAATTTTCTTAGCGTTTTTCCGACTCATCAATAGGTTTAAACCCAGTGGTTCCATGTACTGTTGAGTTATACTTCGCAACTACTTGATGTAATAACTGTAACCACTTATATGACCCTTGCATTGAAAATTCTTTCCACATCTTATTTTTGAGGGTTCGATTTACACGTTCCACTGGACTTGCTTTCATACTAGAGAACGTGCTGTAATGATTAATGTTGAAAGTTTGCATTAGCTTACGAAAATGCTGGTTGTAAAATTCCTTCCCCATATCCGTTTGTAAATTGTCCGGAGTACCTCCTGTTGATGTTAATAATTTTTTCATTGTTTTCGTGACGTCTTCACCGGTTTTTCGTTTAAGTGGACACGCCCAAACACGCTTGCTAAACATATTCAACAGTACTAAAATATATCGAAAACCTTTATTTATTTTAGCATATGGAATCATTTCCACAAGATCTGCCATGTACAAATCCTTCAAGCCTTTTACGATTACGCGTCTTCTTCGAAATCGTTTACGAGCAGGTTTATGCAATTCTTCAATTATTTGACGTTTGATACTCATTTAGAAAATGCTGGAACACTAATAACAGCTTCAAAAATAAATATGTCCCTTGATCCAGGCTTCTTCGCCTTAAACTTATCCCCTTTCTTCAATGACACTCCGATGAGTGATTCGGCATCGTATAACGTATCGTTTATAAAGATTTGCGCATCTGTGGGATAGTATTTGATTTGTTTAATGATACCTTTTGTTAGAGGAACGACATACTCGAAGTTGGTGGAGTTCAAAAGTGCATAACCGTTTTCATAGTTGTTTATTCCCATCATATACAACATTGTCTCGTAGTGCAAATTAGACACGTCTTCTAAAAAGAATACTTTTGCACGAGCGTCGAGTTTAACTCGGACAGGAGTTTTGTGAAGATGTTTACCGAACTTATCCAGAGTCATCGTCGTGAGGTAATGATGATATATGGTGATATGGATGACTAATAACAGCTTCGAAGTAAAATGGGACGGTTGTAGATGGATATAGCAAACCTTTCGCCTTAATCGTATCGCCTTTTCTCAAATGTCTCCCACTTAAGTGGACAGCAGAACCAACTACACTGAGAAAAATATCACTAACTATATTATAGTAAACCGGTTTTTTGTTGTTCTAACTTAATTTTAGCAGCGTTAACTAAAAATCTAGGTCAAAATAAACAAACGATTTGTAAAGTGAACTATTTGTTTATGGTCAATCGGTCTTTGGCAGATCTTACTGGGCTTCTAGTAAAATCAACCATTAGTATGGGTAAAGTCAGCTTAACAAGGATTTTACGTTAGCAGGGCTATTTCAGCCTATAACTCAGGCTAAAATAGCTTAAAAAATTGATTTAACCGACTATATAAACAGGTAAAATAAACCAAACCTTACGGTTACCATTCGAAGTAGTAGTTTTCACTTTGTAATAAAGTTGAATTTAGAATAATGATGTCATACATACGTACATAAAAACAAAAGTAGCTTTGTTATTTGATATCCATACCATATATCAGTCACGTACAATATGCATTTATGTTTTGATAAAACGTCTGTGGAATTAAATTTTATTTACGAGTTATAAATACTATATAGCTTATGTTGGGTGTATTTGTGAAGTTGCTTTTATACCATTCCTATTAAAAATGCTATATCAGCTTTTTAGCCTGCGAAAATTAAAAGACATTTTATATTGTGTTTTTCAAACGCGAGTTCATTTTATCGAGTGCTGTTACAAGTGAATATGAAGTTTATTGGCAGAGGGGTTTTAGGATTACATAGACACCTTCAAAGGTAAGTCACTTTATTTGTTCATGATACCAATAATATTTAACTGTCTTACAATGACAAGAAAAAAAATTTTAAAATTCGATATCTGACAATGAGTCGGGTCTTTAAGCATAATTTAATTATGTATTTATGTACTTTAATAAACTTGTTCCACAGTCATTAACGCGTAAAATTTGTTACTTTTCCGGTTTTCAAGTCTCAGCGAATTCATAAATTTTTAAAGAGCAAACCCATCGAATTTCTAGGTTTAAAGATTGATTCTTCTGAATTATCTAGTATTTGTTTTTAAGTATAATTTTAACGTATTTCATTCTTTATAAGTTGAACTTCTCACTACTATCCATTTTTTTTCTAGAGTCCTCTGACTTTGATACCGTATTGCTCGAAAACTACTGAAGCAAATTAAATATTTGAAAAACGAGCGAATAGTAAATTTATTTCTACATGTAACAGTAAAATATCATATTTCTAACTGATATACTTTTATTTTTATCGGACGATACATAATAAAAGGTACCCATTTTTAGGGAAAATTTTATTGAGAGTGAGTTAAATATTTTTTTTCTCAGAAAGTATATCTCATATATCTATGAGATTTTTGTAGGGGTTAGAAAGCAACCTTGCGGTTGTTATTCTATTAATTTTCGTACAAAAAAGTGTTTTATTTAAGATATATATGAAAAAATAGCGAACTATGCGTTCTTGTTTATTAATGGAGATAGCGTCAAATATTTTCCGCTAAATTAACACTTTTCATATGTAGACATTATTTTCTTTAAAGAAATGTTCCGAATTTTAACAATGAAAGTGCAATAACAAAAAACCCGTTTTTTGTCGAAATCGCTTTTCATCAAAAATCGTTTTTTTTTGTTTCCGCATTTTTATTATTAAAATTAGGAACATTTTTTTAAAAACTATAATGTCTACGCATAAAAAGTGTTGATTTAGCGAAAAAATTTTGACGCTATCTCTATTAATAAACAAGAACGCATTGTTCGCTTTTTTTCACATAAATCTTAAATAAAACGCTTTTTTGTCTGAAAAACAATAGTATAAGAACCGCAAGGTTTCTTTCTAACCCCTACAAAAATCTCATAGATATATGACATATACTTTCTGAGAAATAAATTAGTGAACTTACTTCAATGAAATTGTCCCTAAAAGTGGGTACCTTTTATTGCGTATCGTCCGATAAAAACAAAAGTATACCAGTTAGAAATATAATATTCTACTGTTGTATGTAGAAATGAATTTACTACTTGCTCGTTTCTAAAATATTTAATTTGGTTCATTAGTTCCCGAGCAATATGCTTTCAAAGTCAGAGGACTCTAGAAAAAAAATGGATAGTAGTTCATTGTTATTGAAAATTAATTATGCCGTTTATTGTTACTAGAGAAATGCCTGACAGCAGTTATCTCCCGAGATTTGATACCTGTTGCAGGGGACCGCTCTGTTTTTATGTTTAACCTATAGCAGTGGAAATCTACATTCCAAGGGACTGCAGTCAATAAGGTTAGTACGCTTTAAAGTATAGTTAGTACTTTAAAATTTAATTATCTACAACGTAAAAACGTGATTTTTAATAATTTTTGGGCAATAACCTTTTAAATAAACATTTCTGGACCTGGTCTCTGCAAGGGAGGGCTCTCGAAATGTTGCCATAAGAAATGTAGTATTATAGACTGAACTTCAAGAACTAATAATTACTATTTATTAGACAAATTTATAAATTGTTAAAAATATCAAACGAATCCTTTAGATTTAGTTACCGTATAGAGTTTGACTTAGCTATAGACAAACTAGAGATTTGGGTTTCAGATTAATGAAATAATATAAAAATCACATCACACAACTAGAATCAACATAAATTAAATAAACAGAAAGGAACTTACAGTTCGCGCAACATAAATTGGCGAGAGCTTTGGTTGCGCACTGGCATGAACCGAGTGAGATTTAAGCAGTGGCGGAGCAGACTGCGTTCATTTTCTTAAAAATATGAGTTAGAAAATAGTCCCACAAGAATGACCGGATCTCAACAATAAACAAATAAATATACAGTAATGTATAATTTGCGTAAGCGAGTCAAATACTGTTCGAGGAATGTTAATAGGTAGTATGAGTAACTCTGATTTGATAATAATCGTTAACTATGCTTTCTCTTTTGGGAAATTTAAGTAATGAGATATATATAGCGTTAAAAATGGATTTTAAGGCACATTGCATTATTGTTAGTGCAAGTAGTAGTACCAGCTGTTTGAAACAGCCGATCTGTAATTTAGTTTATCAGTTTTATAACTATGTCGTCAACTTTACGCGGAAAAACTCTTCACAGTCAAGCGCGCAAAATGGCTTTTAACGTTTACAAATGGATAAAATCTCAAAACGAAGATCAGTGTATGAAGGGAATTAAAGAAAAAGTGTCAAGTGCTACTGGAGTATCCGTAAGGACTATCGAAAGGATTATTAAGGAAGGTAACACCTTGCCTGAATCTGAGACTGATAAACTATTTAAAAGTCCTGGAAAAAAACGAAGTCGAGTGTGTAACGTGACCGCACTTGAAGATTATGAGTTGGTTGATTTTCGCCGTATAATCTATAATTTTCATAAAACAGAAAATTGCAGTTACGCTTCCTGCTTTACAAGAAACACTTCGCAATGATTTGGGGTGGCAGGGGCAAGTGTCTTCTCTTCGGACAGTGTTAAAGAAGCTGGGGTTTAAGTGGTGCCATACTCAAAATAATCGTAAACTATTAATTGAATTAAGAATAGACTATTTAAATAAAATTTGGACACAAGTTAAAAACAACGTTGCTAAGAAAAATACTACATTTAAATTAAATGATGCGTGGAAATTAGCCGAAAACGAGTTTTCTTCTGTAACTTTAGAAGATTGGGTGAGCCGTTGTGAACACGTGATAAAAAGTGAAAATAATTATTTGCAAAATGAATAAATAATAGACGTTAGAACCGAACAACTTATAATTAGTGTAAATGCCGTGTAAATAAAAGATTCGGATTCCGACTTTGGAACTGATTTTGAGGATAGCGGTTAAAATATGTAACATAAATTGTAGTTACCTATTGTATTTATTTTTTAAAATTATTATATGATCGTTATTGTAGTACCACTCGTATTAACTTTCTTTTTCTCTATTATAGGTATAATTATGTAGTCAAAATATTTTTTGTAACATTATTATTTATTATTGAAAATTTAATTTAAATATCTATAATATGGTTTCATTTCACTTTTCAGTGAGTGCAATTAGCTAAATTATGATTTTATTTTATGAAAATATTTACTTTGGAATTTGGCAGTCCCGCTAGAAATATTTCGTTTGAAATACAGCAAGCAAGTAAAATAAGGCGCCCTACGCGTCTACGCCACTGTTAGAACAGTGCAACATTCGCAAATACTACACGAGGGAAAGCCGATCGTACTTTCGGCATGCGCCGGCTCTCGCCAATTTATGATGCGTTTGCTGTACATGAATTTATCTTATTTTTTAAAACCAAGCCAATATGGCTACTTCCTACCTGTTTTCATCCCATCATCCCTCTCTCAAAACAAAAAACAAACCAAAATCGTTCCTTAACTAACCCTAGCAACACAAACTATCAACACTAAAGAACCCGCAACAACTATCCCTAAACACAAAACCAAGCCACCAACCCCAAAGAAACCGCAATAAACATCCCCAACATTCCACACTTTGTGTTGTTATTTTAAAGATCAACCACACACCCTGCCTGAACCAGCATGCAACAACAGAACTAGGCAAATTGACCATAACTAAAATTGTCTTGTGACCAAATGACCCGCTACAGCCACCCCGACAACCCTGGTTGACTGTAGGTCAGACCACTACAATGCCTAGTATAGTCACACAACTGTATCAACTTGATAAATTGATTTATTGATCTGTATTGTTTATTGTAACCAAACTAAATAATCATATTCTCACCTATTGAACTTGCAGCGTGTACGTGTTTAAGCTGGGCTAGCAGAAGTTTCGAGGAGGTTTTTAGAGAACTAGCCATTTATTTGTATCAGTTTAAATACGTTCCTTCTCGCTCAAGATTAAAAATAAATTAATAAAATATTACAATCATGTTTAATTGTTCTTTATTTATGTTTTCTCTGTTTCTCCCTCCTTATGAAGTAAGTCAATCGTTATCAACCTTGGTCACATGTTATAAAAAATAATCACAACGTAGGATCCAGTTTGTTAAATATCCAGTTTGTTCTTTTTGTTATATTTACCATTATAAAGTTTGTTATTTGTAAGATTGGTAATACTGTGTCAATTTCCGTTTTGTTAAATATTTGAATTTTACGCGGGTAGAATACGAGGGTTGCGCTGAAAATGGTTAGTTATAAAAAGACCGTTGCATTTTTTAACACATAATCTTTATTGTTTTTCAAAATAATCTCCATTCAGACTAATACACTTGTGCATTCTTTGAAACCACTTTTTAAAACATTCGGAAAATTCATTTTTCTGAAAGGTCCTCAAAAATTCTTTGAAATTTTGTAACTGCTGCATCTGCGCTGGAAAATCTTTTACCTCGCATCATTTTTTTAACAGTTGGAAACAAAAAAACGTCGCACGGCACCAGATCTGGGCTATACGGAGGATGAGTTACCAATTGAACTCCCGTATCATTCAAAAAATCCAATGTTCTGGCAGCAGTATGGGAGGATGCGTTGTCATGATGGACTAAGATGTTACGCAAACCGGTCCTTTGGCGACCTGTCTATAATTTTGCAAACATCTGTGGTAAAGCCACTTCACAGTACCATTCAGAATTAACAGTTCTGCGATCTTCAAGTGGAATAACAGCAACAGGACCACTTCGGCGGAAATAAACAGCGATCATTTTCTTATTGACGCTTATTGCCTTGCCTTATTGCGAATACCCAAACACTAGAGATTTACCGATTCAGTCATTCAGACAAGATTCGTCACCAGTTACAATGTATGTCACTTGCTTGGAAGCTCCTCCGTCAAATGTGTGCAACATAAATTTACACCAGTCTACTCCAGCCTGTTTTTGACTTTCTGAGAGCAAATGCGGTATCCAACGGCTTGCCATCTTTCTTACCCCAAGATGTTTATGCAAAATGGTATTCACCGCCGAGGATCCAATCTTCACTTCCTCCTGAATCTCCCTATAAGTGATAATTCGATTGGACTGAATGAAGCTTGCCACACGATCGACATTTTTTGAACAGGCGGCTTCCGCAGGTCTTCCAGCTCTTGCTTCGTCTTCCAGCAGCTCTCGCCCTCGTCGAAATTCGCGGAACCAATTACTAACAGCGGATAATGAAAGGGCAGCATCGCCAAAAGCTGCTATCAAAGCCTACTGCTGCTAAAGCTGCTATTTCTAGCCAATTGAGCTTCCATGGCCTGCTACTAACTATTAACAGAGCATCTCTCGTAATATGGGCCGTGATCGTCTAGTGGGTAGGGACCCCGGCTCATTACAGTATGCATGATTAATAATTTTAAAAATAGTATAATTATTCAAAATTTTGTAATTATTGATTAGAGAAAGCAAATGGATAACTTTGCGAAACATAATCTGTTAAAATAAAGATTTTAATACTTTAGATATTTGAGCGTGATTATTTTGGGCTAACCCAAGAATTAGGAATTAACAAATAAAATTTATTACGACCAAAAGAAAAAGAAAATACTGTTTAAAGAATATGTTTATTTTATAATTTTGAAAAATGTGCCTTCACGGATTTTTCGTAAAATATTTAATTTAATTAAATAATCTTAATGGCCCTCTTAACATTGTAATAATCTAGAATAAAAAATTTATTTGTCAAAACGGTTTGTTTCTAATACATATTAATTTCTGATTAATATTTTTCATAAAGATAATATCTATAAAAATAACATCATCTTCAGTTAAAAAAATAATTATTTTTTAATATATCTTTTTTGTATGGCTGACTAAAAAAGAAGGAGTACAATTTAAACGCCCATTATTAAAAATAAATTGCAACGAACAGTTGTGCATTATTTAAATATTACTTACCCATTTTTAAATTTCTAATCCTTTGAAAAATTAAACGTGCAGTAAAAAATGTTTTGCGATGCATTTTAAATGAATGCACCCCAGTATGTGTATCTGAACACTAATAAATCTATGCCTACCCACAAAAACATCATTGCGCATTATTTAAAAAAAAACTAGCTCTCAGATAAGAAAATGAATCTTTACTAAAATAGATCTTTATTATAAAAATAAGTCTGGGCACTACAAAAATCTTTTATTCATGGTACTAAATTAATTCAACTTAAAACGAGTAACTGCGCATTATATTGGGCAAATGCGCATTATACCAAATAGATGCACATCAAGTGTTAGGTTAGGTTGCCACAGTCTTGGCGCTTAATGAATCTGTGACTTCTCGCGTATATAAATGTGAAATAAAATGATATCTGTACCCGAATTTAGTGATTCAGAAACTGATCAGTTTCCAGAGGCAGAAAAAAAGCGTGCGAAGAAAAGATCCATAACTTGGAATTATGAAAGAACCTTCAGCAACCGTACCGATGCAGAAGATTTTGTCAAATCGGAAATTTGTTGGAGCCTAAAAAACACAAACAACACTGAGTCTGGTGTAGTTAAGTATTTTCGATGTAATAAAGTTAAATGTCGAGGACAGCAATGTGCTACTGGTATTAAATTAATTCTGGATTCATCCTGTGAAGATGTTCTCCTCTTTCGATCGCAAGTAAGTCATTCTTGTGATTCTATTCCAACAAAAGCAGGTACCGAAATGAATGACAAACTAAAGAACGAAATTAAAGATTTGTTTACCAAAAAAATTGAAACCGAAAGCAATTTTGGATGTTCTTGCCCAGAGATATAATACACCACCAAATATAAACCAAATAAAAAATTACCTGGCTAAATTAAGAAAAACCATTTACGGTCCACCAACAATATCTCTTGGTGAACTGGAAAGTTGGCTTCGCAACAATAGTGCTATTCCCAATGAACGAGAACGGAGCAAAGCTTTTATCGTAAAACATTTCACAACCGATGAGGATGATGGGGTTTTTCGATTCATAGCAACCAGTAAAATTCTGTTAGAAAATGGCATGAAAGAAAACATTATTATCCACGCAGATGCAACATATAAATTGATTTGGCAGGGTTTTCCTGTTTTCTTAATAGGAACAACTGACCGCAACAAGAAATTTCATTTACTGGGAATAGCAGTGTGCAGCAATGAACGAACTGCTGATTTTCAATTTATTTTTCAAAGTTTGAAGGAAGCAATTTTTGATTTGTTTCATTTTGAAATGAAACCAAAGGTTTTAGTGGCCGATGCTGCCGTCAGTATACGCAATGGGTTTCAAAATGTGTTTGGAAATTGTACTGTGCGTATGTGTTGGGCACATATGAGAAGTAATGTGCAAAAGAAAGTTCACAGTCTTACTGAAAAATCACACTGGAACAAAATTTTGGCTGACGTAGATCAAATTCAAGTTAGTGATGATGAAGAAGCGTTTGAAACTGCCTATAAACTTTTCTTAGAAAAATGGTCACATGAAGTCAGATTTATCCAGTACTTCCAAGAAGAATGGTACAATAAAAATAAAAATTGGTTCGAAGGAGCATGTTTAGGAAGTCCTAGTACAAACAACGCCCTCGAGTCAACAAACCGTGTTCTTAAAGACGAGTACACTTTGCGAGAAAGACTTCCACTTTCCCGATTTTGCCATCTTGTGCTGGAGATAATAGAATCATTTTCAAGAAAACATCAAAATTCTATATATCATTTTGCGGATTCAGTTACGATAGATTTACGTACTTGGACCAACTCGTATCAATGGGCACGACTAAACAAAAAAATTGAATGTGTTGAAGACAATGGTATTCTAAAAACGTATGTTATTCCTGCTGGTGAAAATTTGGAAATAAGCGAGGAGGTTTGGAACCCCGAAAACCTGCAGTCTAAAGAATTTGATGAATATGTTAAGAACAAATCTTCTTACTACAAGTTATTCTTACCCGTGAACGAGGTCAATTGGAAAGATGGACGGTGCACATGCCCATACTTTTTAAAGAATTACATTTGCAAACACCTGCTAGGTAAAATAAAAAATTAAAAATTACAATATTTGTAACTGCTGTTAATTTTAGGGATAGCTCTTCGTTTTAAGTACGCTGAAGCACCTCCTGACGCCAAAAATGTGCCATTAGGCAGTAAAAGAAAACGTGGTCGACCTACGAAAGCTAAAAAAGCGTTGATTGTGCAATGAATGTGCAATGCATTATTCATAATTATAGTTTATCAATATTATGTATTATCACTTATTTCAATGCTTATTTTTTTCTAATAAATAATGCTCAGAAGTTAAATAATATCATTTCAATTTTTAATGCTCTAAAATATTTATTATCAGGGTTAATATTTAATATTTTATTTCTAGAAATTAAAAAAAATAATGCTCAAATAGAAGTTTTTAAATGCTCAGTAGCTCTTTCTTTATAGAAAGAAATAGTTAGTTGCTGCGCATAAGTTAATTTTATAATGCGCGCTTTATTCCTACCCAAAAAGAAGTTTACTGGAATTTGATGCAACAGGTGACTTTTATAGTTCCCTATAGTTGGTTAACCTGTTTTGAAAAGTAACAGTTAATCTATGCGAATATAGCAAAACACAACCAACTTCTCATTTGTAAACGGTATTGTGATCATATTTGAATGTGGTAGTCTTTCAGTCAGGTCAGTGCTCGTTTCTTATTCATACATTATTATTTTATAAGAAAAACAATTTTATTGCAGAAAAGTCATGTTTAAAGTATTTATATTAATATCATCAATTATTATTTTGACATCCTCTCAATTTGAAAGTGAATTAAACGTTCCTAGATGCTATCGATTCTGGGTAGTATCATCAATAGAATGTGGAAATTTCAGAAGTATCGAAGATCTCAACGTCAAACTCACTAGGGCTCTTAATGGATATGAAGATTTAAAAGAAAAAGGTGCTGACGTATCAGTTAGTAATTCTAGACTTAAAAAATTAGCATTAAATAAATTATCAGTTTCACAATATATCAGATCATTTTTTATAAGTTATGCAATAATCAATGAAATACCAACAGAATCATTTGAAGGATGGACAAATCTATCTTCGATAGGTATCTCAGAATGTGAAATAAAAAATTTTTCTGCTGAGGTTTTTAAGGCAACTAAAAATTTAAAAGATGTTCTTTTAAAAAACAATGAAATAGAATTTGTTTCTCCAGATGTTTTTAAGGGGGCTAGCTCAATAAAACGTTTAGAAATACATGGTAAGGCTTTTCGAAATTTATCTAGTGACATTTTTAAGGATCTCAGTAATTTGGAAGATTTAACGTTGTCAGATCTTAACATAACAGAAATCCCTGAAGGGATCTTTAGAAATTTGAAATTAATTAAACAATTAAATTTAAATTATAATCTTAACATAACAGAAATCCCTGAAGGGATTTTTAGAAATTTGAAATTAATTAAACAATTAAATTTAAATTATAATAAGATTACGGTATTACACAAAAATACTTTTAAAGATCTAAATGCCCTTACTGAATTAAATCTAAAAGAAAATCAAATAAAAAAACTTTTGAAAAATTTATTTAATGATTTAGTTTCCCTGAAAAAATTAGATTTGGCAACAAATTCTTTAAAAGATTTAAAGGATTCTCAGTTTGAAAAACTCATTAATTTAACAAATCTAAATTTAAATTACAATAAATTGGAAGAATTATCAGAAGATATTTTTCAAAATTTAAGTCACTTGAAGTATTTAGATTTATCTTATAACAATCTAAAATATCTTCCCAATAAATTATTCAATAATAATTCCGAATTAGTTGAATTAAAATTGGAAAATAATCGATTAGTAGCTTTGGATGCTGATATTTTTGATAAATTAAGTCAGTTGCAAACTTTAGGCCTAAAAAATAACCAACTTACTGCTATAAAAGAGGGGACCTTTAAATACCTTAAACACGTATATGATTTAAATTTCGAAAATAATAATATCAGTTTTTTGCACCAAAAGAGTCTTGTTGGGTTGCCTACATTAACAAATCTACGCTTGAATTCAAACAATATATCCAAGATTGAGGATAATTATTTTGTTTTTTTAAACAATTTAAGGTATCTTGAGCTCAATAGTAATTATCTAACAATATTAAAGCAAGCTACATTCAAAGGACTTGACAATGTCTTAACAATTGATTTAAATAGAAACAGAATCACTGAAATTGAAGAGAATACCTTTGAAAAATTACCCACACTTGGATCACTTTATTTAAATCATAATTTAATAACTAATTTATATTCTGGTATGTTTAAGGGTCCTACTGCACTTATGGTGTTAAACCTTCAAGGCAACAAAATTAGTAATATCTTCACTGAAGTTTTTGATGGTATATTTACCTTGGTAATCCTCAATTTAGCCAATAATTCTTTACAAGACTTGCCAGATAATGTTTTTGATAAATTATCAAATTTATATGAGTTGAATTTGTCAGGAAATAATTTAACACATTTATCACCGAGATTATTTAAACACCTAAATAAATTAGCTTTTTTTCATATAAGTCATAATAAGTTAAAGATTTTAAATAATGGGATCTTTACCAACACCCCTCGTATGCGTATGCTCCACTTTGATAACAATCAAATAAAGGAAGTTGAATCTCAGGTATTTGAAGGACTTAATTCGTTATTGGCTATATTCTTATATAATAATAATTTGACATCTATTGATGAAACAATATTTAATGGTTTAGGCGCATTGAAGGTGATAAGATTGGATAATAATTGTATGGAAAGTTTGTCAGAAAATGTTTATAACAAGTTGAGTTCTTTAAGACATATTGATTTGGATGAAAATAAAATCAGTGATACTGATTTAGCTAAGGTTTATAAAAAATATCCAAAGCCACCCACAAGAATTAATACTTATCATGCTGTCTTTTTATTACTCTGATTTTGGAAATTCATATACTAATTTAAGAATATTTATTGAGATCTGCTATACACATACTGCTATGATACAAGCACAACATAAGAATAAACCGCAGATTTACTTTATGGTCGACATTTTGAAGTTTTTCAGCTAGTTTCGAATATCTCACACACCATGATCAGTTCGCCGAGGCTGGCCAATCGTCATCGTATATTGATAATAACAAGCAGCGATTACCACAGCATAACTGCTGTTCCGTAGCTTGTCAGCCGATAACAGCCCGATAATGCATCAAAGTCACACTCGGCCAGCTGAAAATATTTATGAGAGTGCACCTGCTGTTTATTCTTATACTGTTATACAAGACATATACATGTAACATACATTTATTTTAAATAAATCTACTCTGGTTTAATGTTAGGCTTCAAGAATCATTCCGTTAGTTATGCATCCTTAAGCGTTTATTCTCTTGTAAGTAAATGTAAGTTACTGCTCTCAACCAGAAATGTAATTACTTAAACTGTTCTTAAAATATTACTTAAACTACTAGTAAATTACTAAAAAAAATATTGTCAGTAAAACGAATATACAGAAAATGATGAACATAATTAATAAAAGTGAAATTTTATTATTAATATTGAGACTTAACTGAAAGCAGAAGTAGTTAACGTTAAAAGTAATAATGTAGTTCATGGAAGTAAGGTTTAGCTCAGAAGTAGTTTTACATATCTTAAACAACTCTATTCTCTTGGCAATTTGTTATTTACCACGTGTTGAAAACATAGGTGGAATAACGTAGAAACAAGGGTTGTTGTAGAAAAACAAAAATTAAATGGAGAATTATAAAATAAAATAAGAAAAGAAACATGTAATAGTTGTTTATGTTACTAAGATAAAGTCATCATTATACGAATTCATTACTTCACTAGTATTACAATGAACTTCATTATTTAACTCAAATAAATTTCATCATGAGTTCTTATCCAAGTAGACGTAGATACAAATTGTTTTGCTGAAAATCTTTTTTCCTTTTTAAGTTAAAATTAGAAAATGTAAAGAAATTGGATATTATGAATAATAAACGGACACGTTCTTGAATATAGTTGTTATTATTTATCGCATGTGAGCCGTCGAAGGAATAGTATATTATTGTGTCTCAAGGGTAGAGAATTAGCATTTGTAGCGCGCAGTTGTTTGATGCCCGAGCGAAGCGTAGCGTTGCGAGGGCAGCGGACAACTTAGGGCTACAAATGCTTTTCGGTCCGAGTGACATACAAAAGTTTTTCGCCTACCTCTTTGAAAGTTTAAAAAAGAATTCCAAAAGTTAAACAGTAACGTAACTTATTAGTAAATTAAATAGGCATATGTTAGAGGGAATGCATGAGAATGAGTTATATTTTTAATGTTAAAAACTAATGATTTCATTTTTTGATTAAAATCTTTTTAGGATAATGCACAGGAGTGGTCAAAGTATGACAATTTAAAAAACAATTACAATTTCTACAGTATCTCCAACTTAACATAAATAAATCGTGGTTTCATCTAGTAGTAGTATAGAGGTTATGTATTTGACATAAGAGGGCAGTAAAAAGTTTGACATAAGAGGCCCGCAAAGAAGCCTTAACTGCCCTCAAAACAGGACATTTAAAAAGCACTTTTTGATCAGGTAGGCGAAAAAAGTTTAAAAGTCTTTTAAAAGGCACTCCATGAATAGCTTCCATAACTAAAAACAAAAAAACATCAGTATTGGAAATTAAAAAGGTATAGTACTTTGCGCCAATTAATGGCATGCAGGAAGGAGTAACTGCCATGTTCCAGTACAAATCTGACAGGTGGGGGTGGAGTTTGTAGACCTGGAAGAAGCCATCTGTTAAAATATCTAAGTGGACATTAGAGTGGCCCATATTTTGGCAAAGTCAAGATTTTATCGATCTCACCCTAAAATATGGTTTAGTTTGTTGAAAAATGCGATTCCTAAAGTATAACAGTTTTTAAACAAGAATAACCCGTGCCGCTAGAAGGTTGAATTTTTAAATGTAAATATTGTAAGTGGGATTTTAGTGTTTTTAGAGGACATAAGACATAACTTTTTATATTTTCAATGTTTTGACTTGAGAACTTGCAGCTTTTGGTTTTTGGGGTACCCGAACACAAATTCGGTGGCAAACAGACTTTTGACAGACGACAGCTGTCATTAGACCTGTCAAATTCATTAACAAAAGTTAGAGACAATTTTCATTGATAGCGACAATTCGCTGTAGTGCCATCTATATTTGTCGTATACGTATGACCTCCTCTACTGACGAGTCTAGATGAAGACGAAAGAATACTGTTATGTAGGGGTAATTGTGTTTGAAATCTTGCATCTCTAGTAATATATTTTTGGAACCTTATTGATGCTTTAGTTAAACAAAAAGATTATAGGATAACTATCAAAAGAATATATCCCATTGACAATCAAACAGAAGACACAAATTACATATCTATACCATATTTTGGCAAAATATCAGAAAAGATTGCACATATACTAAGAAAAACCAACAATTATAAAATAACATTTAAAACCAACACTAACACTTTTTCATTTTTATTTAATGCTAAAGACAGGACACATGATAGTATGAAATCGGGCATTTACCGTTTAAATTGTTCTTTTTGTAGCTCAGTATATATTGGACAAACACTTCGAAATTTTGATATAAGGTATAAAGAACACGTGTGTTGAAACATCCTGAAAAATCTAATTATGCCATACACCTTTTAGAACAAAATCACACAATGACTCCTCAAAATAATTTTTACCGCATTCATAATAACATTGTACTAAACCAATTCTGGTTTGCAGTTCCATGTTCAAATTGTTACAATTTAGGTTTACGCGAGTTTTATTTTGAGAACAATTATCTAAATTACGATACTTTCGTTTGACACTTGTATCAATAGTTGTCACGACAATTCGTTTGTTTTCCATAGATACACTAACATCCCATTATGTAAGCAACTAGATTCCATTTACTTTTTGTTATTAATTTGATTTTTTAAAAATAACATATATAATAAGTTGCAATATATCCTTTTATGATAACCCGTTATTTTGTTATACTACAAAATTCTATGTACAGTAACAGAAACACGGGTTTTCTAAACAAAAATCGTTTAGATAAGTAAAAAGCGGTTGCAGTATTGCAATGTGTCTAGATACAAGTATCTAGATACAGTATCTAGATACTATTATGGTACCTAGATACATATCTAGATATTTTAAAATTTTATAACTTTATTTGGATCTAGGTACATTTTCTGTAGTATCTGTGTACCTGTATTATGCAGATATTATTGCATATTTTTATAATTTTATAATACAAAAATTATCATAAATGATGTGTGGAATTTTAAATTTGAAATAAACCGTCGAACATAATAGAACTAATTTCTTATTATGTAATTGCTTTGCAATCACTAGATGGTAGTCACCTCGTTAAACAGTCTAGTTAAACATCTAGTCAGTCAAGTGAAATTGGCATATCAGAGTACCACAATCGACGCCATATTGGGGCAAAGGAAGTGTGGAATCTAATAATTCGTAAATTAAAATTGCATCTTACGTATTTGGCATTTACAATTTGGGGCTGTCGTAATGAAAACTATGCAAAATAAACTTTTAAACTAAACGTGGATCCAATTAAATTCAATGGGAATAATAACAATTAACAATTTCGGGCTTTTCTCGCCACAAAATGGCGTCGTTTACGGTACTCTGATCCACCAGCATGGCCTGGCTGACCAGATGTAGTGACTCTATAAACAATAGATATTATTACAGAATGATTATATTATCGATTGTGTGAGGAAGACGTATTCTTGTCCGCCGAGGGCAGTGTTGCCGACTGTATCATAGTTATTGTACTTGCACTATAATTTACAGCTTGTACCAACGTACCACAATTGAATAAAAATGTATCATAATTTCAGATATGAAGAGAATTCATGTAATAAAGGGAAATAATTCTTTATTACATGTAATAGTTATTTAATATTTATTTAACAAGTCTAGAATGTATATTTTACTGTACCTGAAGATAAGTACCACGACAAGCCATAGGTGAGTCCTCTAAGTCTGAGAGTACAGTAAAGGCAGTATACGGGCTTTATTACACACCCCATTTTTTCTGTCAACAGTCAATTTGAAAACTTTCAAAGTAAGAACTATCTAAGAATGAAGTGCTTTTTAAAATAATAATTAATATGTTAAACAGTAAGTATAATGTATTCGGTTACATAAAGGGTAACTAAAACCAACCAGATTTAGCAACTTTTGTGGTGTAATAGTACTATGAACTTGCAAAATTGTTATAGTGTGAATCGTACCAACACCTACCTTGAAATTAGGTTATAAGAAGTAATATCTAGGCTATGTTGGTTTCTGTTAAAGTGGTAAAATATTTTGTAGGTTTTCAAACAATGAAAACTATTGTTGTTTATTCAAGTTATTAATATTCTGCACAACACTAAGACTGAAAACTAATAATTCTAAAAAGTGGAAAGGTTTGAACGCATACTGTACTTATCTTGAAATATGGATTTCTGCTTAATGATTATCCATTTTTAATACTTAGATATCTATAAATTTTAAAAATATTGCTGTCCGAGACTAGTTCTAGAATTGATTAGTTAAATGACTATTCTCGGCACGAAAAATTGACTAGTTCTTATTTTCGGGGTGATTACACACAGTAAAAAAGGAGTGTTAAATCTTACAGTCAAATAACACCCAGAGTGGTTCCTATTTATCCACACTGATGAGTGTAAATAACATTGGTCTTAAAAGTGGTAATTAGTATATTACATTACTAGTGTGGAAAGTGAAACTTTTCGTACGCACGAGCCCCCAAATTTCGATTTTGATTTTTTTAAATTTTCAAGAATATAATTTTAAAGAAGATTTTAAAGCAAAATTTTTATGGTTAGGTTTAACAGAGAAAATCACACTTAAAGCTAATTTTCTTAAGCCATTTATTTTTAGGATATAAAGTTTAATTTTTTAAACAATTTTGTTTCACAATATGAATAATTATAACGAAATTTCTATCAAAACATTTCCAGAAAAATAAAATTAAATTATCTTGACAACTTAATTTTATTTTTCTGGAGCTGAATTATGACAATTGTTAAAGTGAATGGGTGTTTGTTAACATTTTATTTAATAGATTCTTTTACTAAATATAAATTTCAATTTTAAAAACTCATATATTCATAACTTATTTAAACATAGTATAAAATTAAACCTTGGGTTTAGCAGCAAAATTAATTAAATGAATTACTATTACAATTTATAATATAATAATTTCAGAGGCACATAATTTATTTTTTATTTATATTTAATAATATCTCCATAATTAACAAACATAACTTCAACTAATAACACAATGCCAGGTGTGAAAGAGGTCTAACTAAATTATTTGACATTACTCTTATTTTTCTGCCATTTGGCATCGCTGATTTTAATCTTGGCAAACTTGCTTCAATAATTTTCATGTATTATAGTGAGGTTACGTTAGGTGTAATCTATTAGATATTTCTTTTTGATAGCTAAAATAACTAATTAAACATTAATTAAAGTTATATTTATAAGAAAAGAATAGATACATAATGGTTAAAATGCTTCTCAAAATTGGATTAAACATTAATGTCATCATTTTAATGTAAACAAAATTCATGGATTTCTAGATATTGCTTAGCGTGACGTATTTTCATAACACACACGTGTGTTATGTTCCTAACATACGCGTGTTATATGACTCACTTTCTTAATATCGGTAGCGTTTGCTATTGTTCACTTTCGTATGGGGTAGTAGGAAATTAGTATATTACATTACTATTGTGGAAAGTGAAACTTTTCGCACGCACGAGTGTGAATTGACGCACGAGGCGTAAGCCGAGTGCGGAAATCACACGAGTGCAGAAAAGTCACTTTCCAACGTGTAATGTACAATATTTTTCCTACGACCCCCACAAATTTCAAACGTTTAAAAAACATACATTTTTTAAATTTTCAAAACTATAATTTTTGAAAATTTTAAAGCAAAATTTTTATGGTTAGGTTTAACAAAGAAAATCACACTAAAAGCTATTTTTCTTAAGCCATTTATTTTTACGATATAAAGTTTAATTTTTTTAAACAATTTAGTTTTACAATATAAATAATTATAACGAAATTTTTATCAAAACATTTCCAGAAAAATAAAATTAAGTTATTATTGATAACTTAATTTTATTTTTCTGGAGCTGAATAGAAGTTAAATGTAAAAGTATTGTTATGGCAATTGTTAAAGTGAATGGGTGATTGTTAACATTTTATTTAATAGATTCTTTTACTAAATATAAATTTCAATTTTAAAAAATCATATTTTCATAACTTATTTAAACATAGTATAAAATTAAACCTTGGGTTTAGCAGCAAAGTTAATTAAATAAATTACTACTACAATTTATAATATAATAATTTGAGAGTCACATAATTTTTTATTTATATTTAATAATATCTTCAGAATTAGCAAATATAACTTCAACTAATAACATAATGCCAGGTGTAAAAGAGGTTGCCTAACTAAATTATTACTTTATTTTTCTCCCATCCGGCATCGCTGATTTTAGTCTTGGCAAACTTGCTTCAATAATTTTCGTGTATTATAGTGAGGTTACGTTAGGTGTAATCTATTAGATATTTCTTTTTGATAGCTAAAATAACTAATTAAACAATAATAAGTTATATTTATAAGAAAAGAACAGATACATAATGGTTAAAATGCTTCTCAAAATTGGATTAAACATTAATGTCATCATATTAATGTAAACAAAATTCATGGATTTCTAGGTATTGCTTAGCGTGACGTATTTTCCTAACACACACGTGTGTTATGTTCCTAACATACGCGTGTTATATGACGCACTTTCTTAATGTCGGTAGCGTTTGCTATTGTTCACTTTCGTATGGGGTCGTAGGAAAAATATATAACAACTTTAACCTTCAATGCAGGTTAAAGTCATGGACACTAACGAGTGTAAAAATGACAACCATACTGTTGAGAAAACATTTGTTGAGTGTAAAGTATGCACGAACTGAGTGTTAATTTCCCATTCTTTTAGTGTAAAAATTATTGCTTATAATGGTAAGGAACATTTTTGTAATGGAAAAGGAACTAACTGTAGTGGTTACAATCATTTATTGGAGTGTAAATAACTATTTTGTTCGTGTAATTATATACTTCTATTTTTTGGTTCAGATATTTTTTTGTAATTTAGGATAAAACAGAAAAAGGTAAAAAATAGTGCACACAAATATTAGTTTTATTTTAAAACAAAATGCAAAATATAAATACATTCTAAATATAAATAATCCAATGTAAATACATATTGTGATGATTTTCCTTCATTATTTGAAAATCATGAATTTTTAATTTTGTTACCCAATGTAAAAAAGTTCAAAGTTGACTGTTTGTGTTTATCATTTGTAATTATGAATTGAATTTTTAAAAGGATTTATTGTTAAAACTATTCCAGTTTGAGTTAATTTATTTACTGGATACATATATATAGTAACAAACTTTGATCAGGAAAGCAATTTTGGGTCTACAGGATCTTCACTTACAGTTAAATCTGAAAAAGAAAATGTATTAGTTACAAAGGTTTATAAAACATTACAAAAGTAGGTATTGCGATACCTGAGACCAGCCCCTCCAGTTTTTCTTGGCCACGCCTACTGCTCTCTGATTGGCTATCCCTACTCTTGTAGCTCCTCCCCTTGCTTCTGATTGGTCGGCGCCATCTTGGATGACACGCCTCCTGTTCTCTGATTGGACGAGCGCCATTTTAGAACTTTGGGCGTCATTTTGACCACGCCCGTCCGCCATTACGGGAATCTGTATTACCGGCAATCTGTGTGCTGCCAATAGAGGGCATAATGCTACAATTAGTGTGTATTGCTAAGAGAGGGCGTCATAAAGAAATCTGTATTATCGACGGGGTGTGTACTACTACTAGAGGGCGGCGGCGTCATGAAGAAATCTGTATTACTACCGGTATGATGTAGAGGCAACCATTTTATATCACAGCATGTGGCGCGCGCGCTAAATTTGAATCTGTACTGTGAATCTGTCAATTTTAAAATTTGTCATTTTTGCATATGTCATTTTTGCATCTGTCATTTTAAATCTGTCAATTTTACTACTGTCATTTATACGTCTGTCATTTTTACATCTGTTATTTTAATTCTGTCATTTTTGCATTTGTCATTTATACGTCTGTCAATTTTAATCTGTCATTTTAATTCTGTCATTTTAAATCTGTCAATTTTACAGCTGTCATTTATACATCTGTCATTTTTGCATCTGTCATTTTTAAAATCTGTCAATGTTTAATCTGTCATTTCTGAATTTGTCATTTGAAGGAGCTATCAAGGATTTCCCTAGATTTGAATTTTAGAACTCTGGGGGTTGGATCCTCCTTTCACTAAGCGGAAAATCTTTCTCTCCTTTTCATAGGATGACTACTTACCGGCATTGCTTTGTAGCTTAGGATGTTCGCTGTCGGAAATCTTCGGCTTTATTCGTGTACTCTCTCGCTGATCACTACGATCGACTACTGATGACTAATTACGCCAAACACCTTTTAGAACAAAATCACACAATGACTCCTCAAAATAATATTAAATTCCTACATTTTTGTAATAACAAACGCAAATTAGACATTTTAAAAGCCTATGAGATATACAAACACAAACTCAGGGTACCTTTAATGAATGAACAACTTGAGCTCAGTAATTCTCCGTTACTGGAAGTATTAGATATTTAATTCTGATTATTATTATTATTTTATCTAGTTACCTATTTTGTATCTACCTTAGCGACGTGTTTGTTTATAATTATATTACCTCTGATAATGACAGCATAGCTGTCGAAACAATATTGTCAGGTTGTATTTTAATAAAACTGTGAAACTTTTAATAATCTTTATTTATTTCATGATTATGGAGTTCCACAAAATAAGACTGGAAACAATAAACAAGATGCAATATAGACTGAAACTCGTAATCTTTTAAGGTTATAGTCCGCTGTTTATCATTCTGATGAATCGCCACCCTGTTGCCGAAAAACTCGTTGTGAATAATCTCGATGTATAAATTCTCACATAGATGGAATTTCAAATGTTTATCACGATGCAGTACACTGTTGTCCTTGCTGCAGCAACCATAAAAGAAATTTGTAAACATTGCCTCGACTCGTATATCATACAGCTCGAACCAGTCACTTTCCGACAACACTATTTCACCATGCTGGCATACGTTATTCACGCATTCGAGTTTCACTACCACGGCAAATTCTCCCTGGGTGTCGTCGTCGTCGGGCGGAATAAGTCCTACTTGGATGTTGTGTATATGGTCGTAGTTTTGTTCTTCTTCACCTGGAGGTCTCGTAACATACAACGGATACTGGACAGCCCCGAGCAGTTGAACACGTACTTCACCTTTAGCTGCTGTTACTGGTGTATCTACGATGGTAAAGTTTGCCGATGCTGCTGCAGAGTCATCAGCGTAGTATAGAGGCTGCTGCTGCGACAGATCATGGAACGCTAAAACAATAATAATACAATAATCGGTTAATATAAGCATAAACATACAAAAGTTTAAACACCTTACCTAGTTCTTCTTCATTGTTCGACTCTTGACCATTCTCGCTGTACTTGTCGGTACTTGCTGTTGATGATGCATGATCTGCAACATCCGGGCCTTCTTCATCTAAACAAGCAGCAGCAAAATAGACACAAATTAGCATACAAACACAAACTTGAAGTTTTATAAACAACAACTTACCTATTTCCAGGGGATCGCTCTCGCAGGTCTCGTTATCATAACAATAATTAGAACTGCTTATACTTGACATCATCGTAATTGCTGCTGCTGCTGCTGTACATACAATAATTATATACATTATGATAATCAATGAAAACATCGACCTTCATATGATGTTGTACTTATTACTATACAAATATTTTGCTACTTAAGAGTTAGATATGATACTACCTATACAAATGATATACAAAAATTTACAAAACTTAAAAATACAACTATACTACTATACTACGATACACACACACATATATATATATATATACAAGAGGTTTAAAATGTTTATACACATGGTCGCTTGTTATAGCCGAACGAAACGGAATCAAAATCTTCTATACGTCGTCTCTTCGCGAACGTTATCTTATAGACTTTTGATTCCGCTCGAGTTACAAGCTGATGGTCAGCCGTACGCCGGATGTTGTTGGACTCTACAATAATCTTCTCGTCCATGCCTTCCAGCAGTCTCAGCATGGGCTCAAAGTTTATTTTTTGAGTCGCGGCGTGATTTAGGGTAATACCCTTGACCTTTACGACCACGTGTATCTGGCCTGTGGTCGGGGAATACACTTTGTAGGCGTACTTCTTTGGCCCGCCTGACACAAACTCTATAATATACGATCCAGGACGTACTCTTCGAGCTCGTCAGTGAGGTCACCTAGAAAGCTTCCTGTTGGTAGATCGAAGTCGCCCGGCTTCGAAACGTATATTACAGAATCTGAAACAACGAAAAAAAAAATTAACTCTAATATAACCGGTGTTGATGTTTGATTATCCGACGACTTACCTGTGTCATAGTATAAGACTCTCTCGCCTAGCTGATCCAAATAGAAATACAGCTTAAGACGGGCCTGTGCAGTGACAAATGCCGCGATGACCACGTTGACCGACGACAGAGGATCTGCTGCTTCCTCTTTATGCTGCCAGTTAACCGCAATCACCTCGTCATTTATTTCCTGCACATGATTCACGTCTACGCCTGGGCTGGACAATAGGTCGAAGAACTCCTTGGACTCGCTGATTATGGCCGTTTTTGTCTGGTTCTCACCCTGACCAAATTTCCCTATAACAATAATAATAATAAATAAAACTATGTACTAATTGTGTGTGTGTTACTGTTACTATAACTTACCCCAGAAGGAATTCAGCATCAGTCTGGCCAACGATCTCAAACCAGGGTTCTTGATGATCTTCATCGAATCCAAGGAGACTCCCTCGTTCTCGAGGTAATCGTCAACGTATTGTTTCCGGGCTCCATCGATATCATCCTCGTTGTCGTTGGCAGTTATTGAAGATGGCCAACCGCCGGCTTCCTGTTTCATCTTCAGGAACTTGTCGATGAAGCCCGAAAACAGTCCCCCGGTCTTGGACGCTTTGTTGTACTGGGTTACATCGTAGGCCCAAATCTCTTGTATGTCTTGTACGATGTAACCCTTTCGTATGGCCATTACCAGCTCGTCCAAGACCCAGGTTCCATTGATGATGCGGTCTTCTACACTATGCTGACATTCTGTCTGGTTGAGGTCTTCGGCGCAAGTGCGACATAACGGGAACAGAAGTTTATTGTTCATTTTGACGGGTAAGACCGGATGGTATAGATCCTGAGGTGGTAGTACAGTGCATTTTACAACGCCGTTGATCTGTTCTATGCCCACTTTATCCCGGATAAGCTGTTGGCAAGCTTCATTGCCCACGTAGACTTTAGGGTGGCCCGTAGGAAATTTCGCGTACTTACAAACCCAGGGATAAAGGGAGCATACATCTACATACCGGATCTTTTCCCCGTCTTTTGTAACACGTTTTAATTTTGCTGCCCCTGTACGGCCGCCGTAAAATGCCTCTC